>PVHY01008449.1:0-61458 GCA_004024945.1 Uropsilus gracilis | reverse complement strand
CTATCTTTATTTGGTTTTGGAATTAGTGTAATGTTTGCTTCATAGAAGGTATTTGGTAGCTTTCCTTCTTTCTCAATTTTTTGAAAGAGTTTTAATAGTACCAGTGTTAGTTCCTCTTTGAATGTTTGATAGAACTCATTTGTAAAACCATCAGGACCTGGGCTCTTGGAAAATCTAATATCTTAAACCAGGTTTGTTTGATGTTTTGTCCTTGGAAGTAGATACAAATGTGTGGAGAAGAGTTAGTACAGGACTTGAGTTCGCAAAAAAACAGAGATAAGTTACAATGGAGTGTAGCTCACTTTTCCCATGATGCATTAGGTAAGTATTCAAATATCTGAAATTTTAAACACACTTGAGTTTTGCAATCAATTGGGCAGTCATCACAGAGAGATAACTGCTGTCACATTGAAACTAAAATTCTTACAACTAAAAGCCCTGAGTAATGAATGTAATAGTTGATCACAGCTATCACCATTGAAATGATTTTTAATAAAATAGTTGCTTAACAACCAAACTTTCCACAAGGCTTTAGAAGAGTAGTTACCTTCTTTATGGCAAATTGAAATATATTTCTTGGTGTGAATCCTCTTATGTAAGTTTTCTTTTCTAGACTGCTAATTTTTAGAAGTGTCCTGACATTTAATTCCCTCTGTTGACTAATCAGGAGAAGCTCTGTTAAGGCACATTTGGGTATTCTTTTTCTCACAACACAACCTAGGGTCATAACCTCAAATCTAATATCAACTGAGTCCAGCCAATTCATATATTTATGAATAGGAAAATCTATTCATCGATTTATGAGTAGGAGATGGATCCCAACTTTATTTTGAAAAATAATAGAAAAAACCAATTCATTCTATAAATGATAAATTGGATATTTAAATATAAAGTTTAAGGAATTAATTGTGCAATCTGTAATGTATATTAACTATTCTAATACCAATTTGTGTTCTTTTTTTCTCAATAAATACTAATGTATTGACTTTTTGCCTTTAGCGGGAGCTAGTAGAATTTCTGTTCTATGGCCAAAATTCTCATCTTATATTGAGTCTCCAGGTTCTATTGATCTTTTTATATATCTTCCATGTGATTCCAGTCCCAGGGTGTTTTTGTATTCAGGTTGTCACTCTCATGTACTAAAGGCATAAAATAGTTTCCTGTATTGTAAATGTTCAAAGTACTGGCTTTAGACAGTCTTCACCAGCTATTTTTAAAAGAATTTCTTTCCTTTAAGGATTTCTGGTAAGTGCTTGCTACATAATGGGAATGCCTCCTCTCTGTTATATGACCTTGCTTTCTGACTCAAACTTCTGTATTCTGCCTTATTATTTCTCCTTCTGACTCAAACTTCTGTATTCTGCCTTATTATGGCAATAGAAATATTTAAAACTTAACAATTTTAGCAGGAAGAACAATTTCCTGATGTGATCTGAGCAGATATCATCCCTCAACTGTTCTAAGTCAATTAACACCATGATGCTTTCAATCAAACATCATTATGTGTTTTATGAGGCAAGAGAACCTCAAGTTTTATTATTTAACCATTTCATGTTCATTATTCTATGGGCTTTGTTAGCATTATGTGATATACAGTCTGTCTAGAATAATTTTTTCAAACTTCCTAGATATGAATTACTTGAAAATAACTGCTAACTTTGTCTAGAAATAAGATTAACTAAAAGATATTTCATGAATTAATCTAGTCAATCATGTGGCCAGAATAGAACCAATTCTGAACATAAAGGAATAGATGACTATCCAAACACTGTTTTTAAGAGCATAGGGCATATACCCTACCTCAAATAGTCCTCTTCAAATTTTATTTGAGAGACATTTCAATCACTATTTTGAATTTTAAAAATAAGTTATTCCCATAAAGAGTTATCTATTATATCCCAAAGATTAAAATCTAAACTGGGTTTAGTGAATAGATACTTTGAAACACAAGAGTCTTCTAGTAGAAGGCACTAGCATGGAAAATGTGCTGTGCTGCTTTCTCATGGGATAAGGGAACAGAGACTGAGAAGTCAATTGACATATTAAGAACAAAAACTAGAAACAAGCATTGTTTAGTTCCCAGCTAAATGAAGGCTGACTTAAAACTAGTTGCTTTTGGGCTATAGGAGTAAAGCTGACAGAAGTCTCTGTTTCAATACTAGCACTTCTCAAAAGACCTTTCACAATAATGAAAATATTTTCTTAGACTCTATCTAATATGGTAGCCACTGACCACATCTGACTGTTGAGCATTTAAACTGTGGCTCAGACAACTGAAGATTGAATTGCTAAACATGAATAATTACATATGTATGGTGGCTACTGTATTAGACAGCATAAGTCTAAACATGTTCCCTTTATAGAGGAAGAAAGGAAATTTCCCCCTACCTCTCTGGGTTTTCAGTTTGTTCAAGCAATCAAAATAGTATCATTTTGTATCAAGTATCAAGTAGAATTGATAAGAGAAACCCAATTTAGTTACTTATTTATAAAAAATATACAGGAAGTAAATTCTAAAGCCAATGAGGCAAAAAGGGGTATATATTCTAAGCTGAGGAACGTGATAAGAACCCAGTGCTTCTAGAGAAAAGGAGGGGGACTTACATGACAAGAAGAAAGTGACTCTTATATATTAAATGCTTTATAAATATATGTTTTCACTGTTATGCAGATAAGTTTTTCTGGTAAAAGCTTATATTTGATAAAGATTCTAATTCTGGGCAGTACCTCTAATTTCATTGTTCTAGGTAACTAAGGGAGTGATAAAAGTTTTCCTTGATACTGCAGGGTCTCAACTGACTTCAACTTGAAATAACCAGCATGTCAAGTGACATCTCTTGGGAAAGTCTGTTTTAGACATCTTGGGGAGGTCTGGCTCTTGTTTTCAAGAGTTTTACTTATATGCTACCGAAATTAAAAAAAAATTAATTTTTCAGTTCCATTCTTCATAACTTTTTAATTGAGGACATTTCAAAATGAAATATATTAAATTAGTGAGATTTCTTCTATTATCACCTTCATATATATGTATGAAGTATATTTACTATTTTAATTTCAACACAACTTAAAAATAAATTTTTTAAGAGTTGAAGAAATGGGTTGAGCTTGTGTAGCTAGTAAAGGAGAGATTGGGAATTTAAACCTATACCTTTTTGACTTTGAAAAGTTTATTTCCTTTCCAATATGTAACATTGAAACCACCAAATATATAAGAATACAGTAAAATTATATCTATGTATGCTTTTCTAGGTCAAACCATACCTTTATTACATTTTATTATCATGAATATAACATTTTTCTCTCACTCCATCATTCTCTGTACTTATTTCTCCCTCTTTGATGTAACCAAAGATAGTGACTAATGTCTATAACAGAAATGGTTCTCTTAGGAGACACAAATGGAATCATAAAAGGCCTGAACAAATTTATAGCAATAGGGCTATAAATTGCTACTCACACTCTGGACTATAGTTATCTTTACAGATTGTTAGGTAAGACAGCTGCGTATCTCCATGCATGTTACTGAGATAACTATTCATTACTAACTGGAATGGACTGACCCTGGTATGACTCTGTTCAAATCCTATATTCTTACGGTAGGCCACTGGAAAGTCAGGGAATTTGAATCTATGTGGAACTCAATTGTAAGCTAATAATTTATCATTCAGGGAAGGTCTCAAGCTTTATCAGTGTCATTATGCAAAAAAAAAATCAATTGCCTGACAATATAAGACTTATGAAAATCAAACATAAACAGAAGTATTCAAATAAAGTCATGAGAAGCAATATTAATTTTAGAGACAGCAGAAAAGCATAATAACACAGCTATAAAAAGAAGCCTAATTAATGGATTTTTAAGTGTTCTTTTCAGCTGTTGCATTTAGTCCTCTTGAACTAGAGTTTAGATGGCAGTAAAATGAGCCAAAATGGAAAAAGAAAAGACCAAGTATCTAATTACAGGCATAGTGTCAAGGCAAGCTGGTTTTCTGAAGAAACAAGTAAGGGTGAGGGTCAACTATTTTAGGAACACATGGTAGCCAGAGCCATGAACATAAAGAGAACTTTAAAACTAAGATAGCCTTCAAGAGAAAACTAAGAGATGTACAAAGTAAACATCCATGGTAAGTGGCAAACTAACAGTAGATTAGATACTCATAAAAAGCCTACCTTGGTTCGCTGGCAGGGAAGCTACACCTAAGAAAAAAAGTCAATAAGAGAAACCCAGCCACTGAAGTCCAAGACAAGAAATTGTCTCTGGGAGGTCAGTATGTTTCTATGGTCTGAAAGCTTTTGTCCCTCCAAGTTCACATGTTGCGATCTTACCCCAAGCCCATCCCAGGGTAATGCTACCAGGAGGTGGGACCTTTGACAGGTGCTAGGTCATGAATGAGGTTGATTGAATGAGATCATACAATGCTCCCTCACCCATTCTACCATTTGCATTCACGAGGAAAAGACAATTGCTATGACCAGGAAGAGAGTTCTCACCAGAAACTGACCAAGCTGGTACCTTAATCCTGGATTAGGAGTCTCCAGAACTGTGAGAAATAAACTTCTGTTGTTTCTAAACCATCCAGTTGTTGGTATTTTTTCATTTACAGCAGCCTACATGGACCCAGCTAGTAATAGGAGCTTAACTACTGAGATACTAGGGCTTATAAAAGAAGCCAGTTGTGAGACCCGAATATACAGCTGAAAATGAGCTAGATGTAGAAATGACTCATTGCTGAACAAGGGCCCTGCCTCCTTCCACGCAGCGACATGAGGTCTGAGGCGTGGGCGAGGAGGTGGATCAAGAGATAGTTCAGTGAAGACATTACAGAAAATAAGACCGCTTGATTCCTGAGCTTACTGAGAAGAGAACAGGAATTACCCAGGAATTGCCATAAGAACATCACTTCTCGGGTGTTACTAAAAAAGATTTGCTGGGGGGTGTGCAGAACCCTTTGTTTCTGATGGCTAGACATGGGATGGGGCAAGGGAAGTTGGCAGACAGTGATGAAAATAGTAATCTAGTTTTTTCTACCTTCCATGCCTCTTTCTATCAGAGTTAAACACAGGTTTTTCACCCTGGTCAGCATGGGGACCTTTTTTGAAACAGTTTGGCAGCAGTTAATCTTTTCTATTGTAGTGTCTTCTTTCTTCCATGTGAGAACCAATAGCTGCAGTGTCTTGGATACATCAGTTCATATCCAGGAACAGTGAAGAATGTTCCTTCTGAATTTGCTCCAGAGATGAGAACCCAAGGCCACGATCCTGCTACAGTACATGAAAAAAATGTTACATTGATCTCTGCCAATGACAGGCATACTTTGGAGAACTTATATGACTTGGTACTTTTTCTTTATGTATTTATGGTGCTACCCCTTCCACATGTGTTAAAGACATAGCAGTTGCACTTAAGCTTAGAGCTTGTTTTTATTATTTAATAGGAACTCTGGCTTCTGAGAGGAGATAAGGGTGGGGAAGACTTGGTGAGTGGGTTGTATGTCACTGTTGAGTGAGTAGGTGAGTGAGTTGTATCTCAAGCCCACTTTCAAAAAGTCAGCAGTGACATCTGTTTTTGTTCTTTCCCACCTCAATTTCCTAGTCTTGCGTAGATGTGGTCCTATGGTTCACTTAACTCTTGGGTTTTGCTTCTCTTTAGAAATTAGAGTCACAGACCAACAGAGCTACTATTCATACAACCAATCAATCTCTTAATTTTCATAGAAAACATTAAAAACAATAAAACATACTAAGGTTTTGTATGTAAAGTTTCATCGATAATTTCTGTAATAAAGAATGTTTATATTCTCTCATGTAGCATGAAGGTGACCAGGAGGAGGCAAAGATGTGAAGATGCTGTTGAATGGTGAGAAAAAACATTGCAAAGACTTTTCCATAGTCATGCAGTTTTAAAGATTATGCTCTTAGATGGGGATAAACCTAATAATTGGAATTGTGTTCTCTCAGATCTCATATAAAAAATGCTAACTTCTCAGAATCCCTTTCATGTTTCTTTGTTTGTACTTACTTTGATTATTTGTTTCATGTTACTATGATGAGATTTAATAAGAGTGGGTCTCTATTAGAACACAGATGATGGGATGACCTGCTTTTGATTATACAGGCATTTGTTGGGCAGCATCTCCATGATTTTTTTTAAGTTATCAGAGGTAAGAAGGGTTATATCTAGAATCAGGAAAAACTACAAAAGAAATTCATTTTTGTAAATGGTATTATCTTATATAACCCCTGGAAGACACCCAGTTCTCACTTCTAAGAGCTCTTCTGAGTCAATTTGTCATTTGATATTTTGTAGAGTTTGCAGTAAATTGGAAGAAGTGACTTGTCTTACTGAACTTAAATGATAAACTAAATTCACTCAATTTTATATGTTGGTTCCTTGAGGGAAGTTATTTTATCTTTTTCCTCTGTTTGCATAAACTGTTCCCAATATCTAGAACACTTTTTTTTATGTATACCAAAAAGTGTTTGTGGAATTAAAGTGAATTTTAGAAAAATTTTCCTTTTCCTGGATATGGAACTAAATAATATCAAGATAGAAAATCTTGTCAATATTCCTTTCCACTGTTTTCCAACCATCAATCACCAAGGCACTTGCCTTTCCTGGGGCTAATAATGAGATTCTTCCCTACTTTCCTTTGTCCCACTCTTCTTTCCCTTCTTGTTCTTTCCTCTTCTTCCTTCTACTCTTTTCCCACTTCTCTTCTTTATCTTCTTCAGAGTTGATTCTAATAAAAAACTTTATATATACAAAGAACAAAGCCAATGGGAAAGCAATGTACAATATCAGGCCAAGGACAGAGTTTCTTCAGGAAGGCAGATTTGCAAAATAAAGTTTAAGTAAGAAATTCAGAGGAAAGAGTTCTTCTTTCCCTGTTCCTGAATCTAAAATTTCAGGGATTTGCTAAGCATCCAAACACATCAGGGAGTGCTCAGGAAGATCTCCTGAGAGACAGGAGATCCAAAGCTAGAAACAAAATAACTACCAAGTGGATACAGGAAACAGCAGGACAGTGACTCAAATTGGTTTGTCCTTTAATATACAGGCATTCTAACCACAGGTAAAATGCGGTCAGCAGGAGTCTCAACAACTAGAAAATTCCCTTGGACTGGAACTAGTGGAACATGAAGGTGGAGAGAGGGATGGACAGAGATAAGAAGTGGGAAGAAGAGGCTGTTCTCAGAATAGAATTAGGTGGAGGAGTGAGTGTAGGATTCTACTGGATCCCTATTCTCCAAAAGAAACCAGACCAGAATTTTGTCCTGGGTCCAATTCAATACATCAGTCATCACTAGTAGATTTGTTATCAGGTGGAGGATCACCCCTTTTAATTTTCGTCAAAGAGGTTTCTTCTGCCTGCTCAAGCAGTTACTCAGAGATTAAACTTTCATGATAAGCATAGAGGTTTATTTACATATAGGAGAAACAAACTTTACAGATAGGAGAAAACAAACTAAAGGGTCTGATAGCCCACAACCTCACAAGTATCCCAAATAGAATAGAACCTTGCTTCTGCTCTTTGGGGAGCTGCATGTACTGCATGTACTACAATCTGAAACTGCCAGGTTACATTCTTGTCTTTTGGTCCTCTGTCACTCCAGTCAGCAACAGGTGAATTCCACCAACACAAGGTTCAGCTTGGATCTACCCAGGTTGCATAGTGGCTCAGTACTTCATCAGGGTCACTTCTCCTCCACCTTCACACAGCTTCTGATCCTCAGAGGTCAGAATGTGGGGGTGGGGAGAGCCTCAAAAGACTCAGCTCCTGGGTCCTTTTCTTCCTGTAGCCAAAACCTCCATGCCTGATGCCAATCTCCCAGATCTTTGATCTCCCCTCAGATTTTCTTCCCAGAAGTCTTATATCCCCACTCCCCGCTTCTTTTTCTTTTATTCCCTTTTCTTGTTCCCCCTCCCATCATCAAACCAGAGGCTCCAATTCACAACCATACTCTCTCCTTGTGGCCCATCTCCTCTTTCCTACCTATTCCTTGGAACAATCAAGCCAGAAAGTCAAATATTTGTAATATTGCAGTCTTTCTTGAAATTTACAATTCTAAAGCAAAAGGGTAGTATCTCATATTTCCTAGCTACACAATGTTACTATCAATGCATAACATCAACTATGATAATGGCAGATACCACTCTAACAGTCTGATGCTCAATTCTACAAAGCTTCAGCCTCTTCATTTTATTTGTATCTATTCACCAACTTGCCACCAAGTTGCACTTCTTTTTTTTCTGTTTTTTAAACTGTCCTCATTCATCCTTGTCCCCATAATCAAAGTATTACTCCCATAAATGTCATCAATGTATGTATTCTTTAAGATCCAGTTCAGACCCACTTCCACCAGACAACCTATGATTGTCCCAAATAGGAACAGTGAAGTCATCCTTGGTGAATTGTGCCATACAGTGCTAAGAGAAAAGATGTAATAGTCTGAGTCTGAAACCTGGCTCCTCAGCTCTTAAATTTTGACCTTGAGCAAGTTACTTAACCTTTTACAATTACTTGATATACTCATGTATCACATAGGAAGTTGTAATGTCAAAGTACCAGCATCAAATAAATGATATAATCCCTGGCACAAAGTCAGTCATCAAGAAGGGAGCTGCTTCTATACAGCAAAAGAGACAATAAACAAAACAAAAAAGAAGCCCAACTGAATGGGGAAAATATTTTGCCCTCCATACAAGTGATAAGGGTCTGATAAGAAAGATCCACAAGGAACTCACACAACTTAACAAAAACAAAGCAAAAAGCCTAGTCAAAAGATGGGATGAAGCACTCAAAAGACATTTATCAAAAGAAGAAATACAAATAGCGAGACCTAGTTCCAAAAAAATTTAGCTGGGCGTGGTGGTGTGCGCTTGTAATTCCAGCTACCTGGGAAGCTGAGGCTAGGGATTGCTTGAGTTGTGGTACCTCGGACAATGTGAGCCTATAGTTCCATAGGCAAAAGTAGTGAGACCTAGTCTCAAAAAAAAAAAAGGAAAAGAAAAAAGAAAAAAAACAGACATGTCATTTGCAGCAACATGGATAGAGCTAGAAGAAATCATGCTGGCAGAAATAAGCCAAAAATAAAAAGAAAGAAATATTGGATGGTCTCACTTATGTAAGGGATAAAGGGAAAACAAGCAAACAGACAAGAAAAATCTAAAACTAATTTCCAGCGGAATTGAAGTACAGAGCATGAGAGGGGAAGAGGGGAATTCAGGAGTGGAAGGGGCAGAAACGATTAAGATAACAGTACATGGGTGATAAGGTGATGGGGAGAACTCTGGGGTAGATAAAAATGTAAAAAGAAAGAAAGAAATCGTACCCACAAAATATAAAAATTAACAAATTAAGGAAAAACAATTTTTAATTTTAAAAAGGGAGCTGATAATTACTGCTACATGTATTAATTTACCCAAAGTATCAGATGATCCAACTTTACTTTTCTGTGTATGTGAAAGTACTTTTTAAAAACAGTGCCTTAATCATTAATCTTAACTTTTGCTTAACCATTGCCAAAAGTTCAAACCCTTTAAAAATGTTTTTCCTTCACCAGTTAAACTGTTTTCTTCAGATTTAATTGGATTTCTCTATTTTAGAGCATTTTTCTTTTTTTAAATATTAAATAATTTATTTATACATAAATCTCACAACTTTGTGATCTCTTGGGTTCACTCCCCCTCCCTGACCATTCCCACCCTGTCCCATACCCCTGCTCCAAGTTGTGTACTTTAAATTGGCGGTTGACTTGTTTTGACTTTTCTTCATGGTAGAGCATTTTTCTTATCAAGATATTTTTGACAGAACTAACAAATGAGCAGAGTTTGTTGAAATGTCATTCATGATGGAAGGTAATGGGGAATCTTTCAGGTCTGTACCTTTCTGCTTTATTAGGGCAAGGTATGCCAATCCTGTTTTAGCCTGGCATCTAAACATGACAGGTTTTGTACAAGTGTTCATTTCAGCTACATGCCTCATAAACTTAGCTTGAAGAACAATAAAATTTAAAAGACTGTGACTATAGAAAGTTTGCATCACAACTCTACATCAACCTTATAGGCAGGAATTCCTTCAGAATCCAGAAGGAAAAAATGGGGCTCCTTTGTCACGGAAACATACTTCTAAAAGAGTTATTCCCATCTCAGCAGCAGAAAGGGTATACACAGTTGGCTCTGGAAAAGCCTGCCAAATGCTCTAAGACAGTGCTTGGTAATCTTCCGCTGCCCGCTCAAGTGTTGACAGACTCTCAGCCAAAAGACCAGGCCACTAATAGGAATCTACAGTTCAGATAGCCAGAAGTCAACCTACTCAAATTTCTCAGACCATTCTCTCTTTTTCAAACAAGCCAAGTGCAGATTTTCTTTTCAAAACCTTCCTCCAATAAAGTATTTGCATTTTTACTTCCTTCTACCTGGAGAAAATAAAGCTTTCAAGGTTTATCAAGCCGATGACAGACAGCTCTTCCTTGCTCCCAGCCCCCAAGTTCTCCTTGCTCCAGGAGTGGGGATAGAAAAGGGCCCCACAGTTGGCAGGAACTCCCCTCCTTGGTCTCCTCTCTCCTCACTTGGCATTTCCCTCACCCCATGCTCAGTCAAGTCAAATCTCCTGAGGCCTCACGGGGAAATGGAAAGTAACATTTACTAACCAAGAATGTGAGAACCACTGCAGCTCTTGTTAAAATAGTCTTTAATTTTCTAAAAACATATAGCATATGCCTATTCAAATGCCTCCATACAAAAGATATGAATGCTAGATAATAAAGTTCTGAGTTGGTATATTTAAAAGTTAATGAGAGATCAGTTATAACTATTAAGCTAAAAAAATTAATAAGACACACAGAAAAATGGGGGTGGGGAAGGAGAGAGAAAATGCTAGCTATTTTGATACTGACATTCCTTTTTTCTTCTACAATATAAATCCCTGGACATTTAGCTGAGGCACCACCATACCACGTGGAACAGAGACTTCCTTTCTCTAAACCCTAGCAGCTAAGGGAGGTTATGTAACTAAAACCTGCCAATGGTAAGAAGCAACTCTAGGTGCAGTTTACAGAGCATGGCCCTAATATCCCAGGCTTGCCCATTTTTCTAGTTCTTCCTCAATTCTGCTGCCTGGTTCAAGGATGTGGTGTCAAGACAACATCCTAGACATTGATGGAGAAGTGACAGAGAAGGAACATCACACAATAGAGCCATGACACCATCCCTGGAGTATTTCTATCTGGCATAATTGTATGAGAGAAATACATTTCTATCTAATTCATGCTGCTGTGAATTTGGGTTTCAATTTTATTTCATGAAGCAATATTTTAAGCAGAAGTGGATTTTCCATGAAGCTAATGAAACAAAATTTCAAAACCTTCACTTCCTTGGAATAGGGCTACTCCAAGCCTGAGAAGGAAACTTAGCATTGGTTCTCAAGGTCATTTTATAGCCATTTTTTTAAAGAGTTCCTCCAAATTGCATACACACCCTCCCGGAGGCTGAGTCCATGCTTTATCCTCAGTAATTCTATGAATCTTTTCATGTGTATCTCTCCTGGCCCTTTCACCTTATACACAGCAGGTTAACAGTTCAGTTTACCATGCATTAAAGTTTACTGTGCTTTCTGAGATTAAGAGAGATGTTTACCCATTATTTCTCAAAGCATATTCTTAGCTATTAATGTGACTATAATAAGAAAAATGTTTCATGGTCAAATAATTTAATGAAACACAATTACAGCTTAATCATTTGTTCCACAACATCTCTCTGAGGATGTCATAGCAAATGTGCATAAGGAGGATGGAATGTTTCTTGACTGAATGAACTACTGAATCCCTTTTTTAAGGGGTAGGTCATGGGTTAGTTTTCTATGGATCAGGATTTAGAAATACTTAGGTCTTAGCAGGAAATACTTGTAGAGCATTTCTTAGGACAAAGCCATGTGTTTTATTTTTGTAGTATTATGTAAACAAGGTGTGAAAATTTCTTCATCTTAATCATTTTTTTAAAATTAGCTTCTGTCTGGAATTTGCTGCTCAGCAAGTACTGATTCCACTATATTTTCATTTTAATATTGTATGTCCTATCTTTCAAGTCTCCAACAAAAGCTAGGAATATTACATATAAAATGTTAGCTCACCTGTGGAAAAAAGGGTGTAACTTCAAGAGAACTGGAGTCACACTGAGCTTTTGTGAGTAGGTGCAGAAAGCCACAATAGCAAGGGAGATTCACTTTTGAAAAAGTGATTTTTTTTTCTTTATCCACCCTCTCCCCACCTTCTGCCTGACCTCTCTTCTTTTTTGCTTTATCAATGCTTATGGAAATGTCCTGGTGCATTATTTATATAAGGTAGTTTTTCATTACAGGGTAATAATTGATCTCTAAGCTTCCTATTTTTAACAGAAATTTAAGTGTTCACAACTGTATTTGTTTTCTAGAGTTTCCTTAACAAAGCACAACAAATGAGGTGATTTAAAACAATAGAAACTAACTCTCTTCTGATAGGGTGTGCTACTCCCCCCCCCCCCCCATTGTCTCCTGTTTAAGATTGCAGATTACAGATTTTAAGGACAGATGCTAATATGGGAGAATGACCTTAGCTGGAATTTTTCTTTAGGGAGATGCAGGAGGAAGGTGACACAGGTTTTCTGGAAGGTGGGAAATTCGAGTATATAAAGGAAACAGAGAGAGAGGTTCAGGATTCGGATTTCAATATGTAGATCAGATAGAGAGAGAGATTCAGTGGAGGAGAGATGGGAATCGATCATCTTGTAGAGTAAAGATGTGAGCCATGTGGACTTGGCCAAAGACCACTGGGGGCCTGCAGCCCTTGGCTAACCTGGAAGCTGCATGTGTGCTAAAGGCGGTTAAGTAGTTTGCAGATTTGAAATACGTGTTGGAGTTTGTTTTGCTGAGTTTGACTTGTGTCTGAAAGACACAGTGTAAAAGTTAGGCCTGAAAAGGAAGTTAACTTTGCTAGTTCGGCACTATGCAGTTCCTGCTACCTGGAAGACAAGGAGAACACAGCGTGAAAGACAAGGAGGAGCAAGTTAAAGGAGCATCCAAAGAAACATGTCTTCAAGCATCTGGAGATGCTTGAAAAACTCTGAATGGACATTGGTGAGATGATCAGAACTAAGAGACTGAGGATTTTTGGGCAATCTGGGAAAAGGACTTTGGACAATGCTGAGAAAGGTTTTGGACAATGTTAGAGTAATCTGAGTCTTACATGTTTCTTTTGTAGTAATTAGAAAATCACTTTGTTAGAAATAAATTTGTCTGCACTGATAGTTTTGCATTGGTTTGATATTTAGGTTGAGGCTGGAGATGGTGGAAAGAACCCACAGAGTTTAAACTTTGTTTTTTAAGTTTTTTTCTGCAGTTTTTGGAGGTGAAGGCAGAGAGCAACTGACTGGCTTTTGCATATCAATGGTAAAGGTAAACAGTGTAAATGCTAATGAAGAGTGTGTAGTCTGCTTCCTAGAGAGAAGCAGGCAGATAGGTGTATCCAGTTAAAGTTAAAGGTAATTGCAAAGAAACTGTTAGTAGCCTGCTCCAGAGAGAGAAGCAGGCCTGTATGTGTTAAAGTCAAAGTTGAAAAGCCTTTCTTTGGTTGCACACTTTTACTTCCAATTCTGGGTGCCAAAGTTTGAAATCATGTGTCAATAAAGTACAACAACCTTGAGACTCCTGCTAGAGGTCTTCCTTGCCTCTTCCCGCCTTCTGATGGCAGTGTGTCTTGTGTTCCTTGGTTTGTAGCCACATCATTTTGGCTCTGTCTTTGCCTTCTTTTAGGGTTATGACTTAATAACATCTTTTTGGAGGATATCATGTAATCCATAATAACACCAAAGAACCCTTAGTTTTCTGCTGAGTTGCATGATGTCATGGTAGACAGACTCTGAGTAAAGAATCAGAGAGCCTGAGTTGGGCCTGGCAAACCTCTAGTCTATATCCCTATATGCATAAACATGGGGCTATCTAGCTTGTTTCCATCTAAGGGTCATAACAATGATAAAGCAAGTTATTTATAGCCTTTCAATGATATTGGAAGGGTTGTGACTGTCTTTGAAGGCAAACATGGTGAATGTGGGTACTTGAAGTTTGGCATGTCTTCTCAGACCTTACTTTAGACAATCACTTTGACCTCTACCCTGTTCTATTCCATTCTACATAAGGATAAGCATTTTGTTTTATTGCTTCCCTTGCACTCCCTACTGAGTAACATCAGATGGTAAAAAGAATCTCAATCAGTACTGCCAATCCACAAATTGAATATGAAGCAACGAGTAATGGGAAAATGTCCATATTGCTTTACTAACATTCTGTTTTAACTCAGACAGAAAAAATGCCAGTGGAAGACTTTTCCAAGATGAAATATTAATTAGTTTATACAGAATTACTCAGCACCCATTGTATATAAGCTACTATGCTTAAAGTCTCGGAGGTAACAAGGAAACAAGAGCCATAAGTCATAAAATGGTGTCCTTGGTATCCTGGACTCTGAAGGCACTTCAGTAGCTACATAAATGTGTGTAGTTTTGATTGGGGATAAGGAGGGGTTGGCTATTGGGTAAGGTACTATGCATAGCAGAGTGGGAATTCTGCATATGCAATTGTTTATAGCCTGTCTGCTCTGAGTTAATCTTCCAGCCCAAGGGCACATCTGGAGGAGTGCAGGGAGCCAGTGCTAACTGAACACCAGTCTCAAAACACTGGGATGAGCATGAGGCCAGGTGTCCAAGAAGGTGATAAAGAGCTCAGGGGTCTGGGCATCACCAGTTCTTGGCAGAAGTGAATTCCTGCTTATTGCTGAACTGTCTTTATTCAACTCACTATAAAAGTCAGCTGGGAATGAAATGTGAGACAGTTTCCTTAGGGTGTTAACCCCCTGTTTTCCAGATTGCTGACTGTATTGTTAAAGCATACCTTGAAGATTCAATTGCTGTCTCCACAGGCATTTGGTAGTGACAGGTGGCTCAAGCTCCCATCTTCCAGTTAGAGTTTCAATTTTTGCAAACATCTCTAAGATCATATTTCCATTTAGTTAGCATAGTATCACTAAAATATTCCTCATTTGCCTTTGAACTGAATTTATTATATCAGTTTTATAATACTGCTTAGCTCATGCTGGGTAGATGCTCTCTTTGGTAATCATATATCTTTTTGAATGAAAATGATTGCTTTCTAATGTATACTTTTTATATAGAGTCATACAAAACTGGGGATAGAGGGAGATTGTGATTTTAAGAAAGAATTCTTGGTTGTGAAAATGTTGAGAAAAGAGTTAAGGGTGAACACTGATCAGAAGATTTCCTTTTAATGAGCATTGACAAAACAAGACCAGATTCCAAATACTTTGTTCTATTTTTATGTAAGTCCCTTACTTGACTTAACTGCCTTTTTTACTATGACCTTCTACAATTTCCAGTAGAATCTTTCCCTATTTAAAACATAGCTGGCTGATTGATTTCTTAAACATTTCAGAATGTACTTTATCATATCTGTGATTATATTTAGAGTCACTTTCTTCTCAGCATGGTAAGTAAACAGAGACAAAGTACTACAGAGAACAATTTCTATGTGCAAGAAAATCCTCAGAACACTTGCTCGATATACTACTGAAACTAGGACAAAGGCTGGTGGGGTCAAATCACCATTCCTAAAAGATCTCAAATTGCAAATCAGAATATCCTACAAAAAGAAGATAGTAACACTGCTGTGCATGTGTGTCAGCAATCTGTCCTTGTTTATGATATAATACTGGTGGCAGGAAGACCGAGGGGCACCCTGGGACCCCCAAACCTGCCTGCTCTGAATTAATTCTGCCATTTACCACCTGAAGACAAAATATAGTCTTAGTATGTTAGACGTTCAATAGAAAAGAACTTGAATTGAGTTCATGTGCAATGGAAAATTAATGTGCAATAGAGAAAAAAGAAAGAATATAGTTAAAATAGTTTCCCCAGGAGACACCAAAAGTTATATCCTTTTGTGGGTAAATGCCCAGCCAAACACTGTTGGCCCAAAGTGGAGCTACTGAGGCCCAAAAGCTTGGCACCTTCCAGTGGGGCATAAGAAAAGGGGAGAAGGGGACAGGTAAGTCTGGAAGGAAAAGAGCAGACTCAAAATAAAACTCAGGATAAAGGCTGCTATTGTCAGCCTCCCTACAGGCCTCTCATTAAAGTCTCTATCTCTTTCAGGCATCTCCTTTCATGTCCCCCAAACATTAGCACAAGTCCAAGGCTGAGAAGCAAGTGCTGCTGCTCATTCTTCAAGTACCTCCTCCAGTGTCTTCTCTCCCCTTCTTTCTAGTCCCTTTTAGCTTCCCCTGCCTGGTCAGCTCTACCCTACCCTAGGTGAGGCTGGGAACCTGAACCATCCCTCACTTTAGGGATTACACTGTTATAATTCCACATGGTTTTCTCAATCTCTGAGTTCCTGAGATCATCAATATGATAGGGGTGCTGTGGTGAAATTGGGGGGCTGTGGCCCCCAGAACAGTGGTGCTGCATTGGGATGGCAGCCATTGTGCCCTAGTGGGCAGAGACTTGGAGAAGGGAAGCTGAGCCTTCTTGTGAGAGGAGCAGGGTGAGGGGCTTTGAGGAGGTGAGGAGAGAGAAAAGGCAGAAGGAGGAAGAGAGCAGAGAAGCAGCAGCGAGGCTGGAGGCCTCGGAACTGCAGGGCAAGGAAGGAAGCCACATTGTGGGCTTCCATCCATAGCCTAGGATGTTGAGGAACCTGGGGAAGCATGCTGGAGAAACTTGTGACCTTTGTAAGCTCGATTGGAAACATGGTACTTGAAAACTTGCTTTAACTTTGAAACTGTAAGGTTTGGGAATAGTCTGGAGACCTGAAGAGAACTTACTGTGTTGCTGTTTTCATCTGTGAGAGGTCTGAAGCAGTTGTTGCTGTTGTATTGAGCGAGTCTTGCTGATTTCAGAACACTTTAGAGTTGAAGCTGAAAGAATGTTGGGGCTCTGTCTTTTGGAAGAGAATCAACAACACCATCTTGGCTTCTTCACTGGATTTGAATCTCCCGCTTTTAAAGGAGGATCAATGACAACATCTTGGTTTCTTGTGTTTGAAGTGAGTGTCTGTGTCTTCAGAGGGGGATTGATTGCACCATCTTGGTTTCTTCATTTGATTTGCAATTGAGACAGCTGCCATTTTGTGGACACATGGCTAAGGACCCATTTGCAGTTGTGGACTAGAGACTGAGCTGGGTGGTAAGATAATCAAAGGGGGGCCATTGTAAGCTCCTGACTTTGTTTATTTTGTCTTTTCATGTGTAAATCTGTTTTTACCTCCTCTTAAGGTCAATATGGTCTTGCTACTGCTTGTGTGGCCTGAGACAACCTAAGGAGTAGCTGGGCTTAAAGGGCCAGCTGCTCCTGTTCGTAAGTTTAGTAAAGTTCCCTGATTTGTTGTCTTATCTGATTTCAAATAGAAGCTGCATTCCTGGCACTTTCTTGGTGTTTTTTTTTTTTTTTAAATCAGTTTTCCTAAACTTTACTTAATATGATCTTACTTTTCATACATTTTTTCTTAGAGTAGAATAGATGCTTATAGTGAAACATTTTTTTTTCCTTCAGGAAAGGTGGGGGCCTTTTCCAGCTAAATGCCAAGATGTGTTTTCCTTCTCACTCAGGTATTCAACAACAAGCATCTACTTTACATCTTTCTTTTTCTTAATAATGTGTCCTAAGATCAGCACATTCCTCTAAAGGAGGGGATGTCACATTACATACCACTTGGTATTAGAGGGTATGTGTTGTGAGAAAACTCTTATGTGATTTTTTTTTTTAATGCCAACTGTCTTAGGAAAGAGAGCATTCATCCGTTTCAGCATTTACAACACAGTTCATGCCATTTTCTGCAGTGAGCCTGCTAGTGCAAGCACAAGCAGTGAAAGCATTTGAATTGTGCTGGCCCCTGTAAATCTCCCTTAGTACCACACCTCTCCAGTACCCCCAAGCCTACTCCACCCAGATGATCACCTCTGTCCTGACTTCTGTCATCTTTGATTCATTTGACCTCTTTTTCAAATTTATGTAAATGGAATCATATAATATGATCTCTTTTGTACCTGGCTCCACATTCTGTTTGTTGAGGTTACTGAAGCAGTAACTTGCTCATTTTTATTGATGACTCATACACTGCGGCATGAAAATGCAACAATTTATTTTTCCATTTTATCATCAGTGGTCCTCTGGGTTGTTTGTCATATTTAACTATTAAGGGTACTGCTGCAATAAAAATTGTTGTGCATGTTTCATGGAGAACACATTCATTTTTCTGTGGTTATACATCTAGAAAAGAAATCTGGGGTTATAAATAGCGGTGTGCTGAAACAGGCTTGCATAAGCTTATAAAAGGCCACTGTTAAATCTTAAGGAAATTTACAGTCCAGTGGTTAAATATAGCCATTATTAAAAGTTAAGTTATATAAACTTATAGTTGAAGTATATTATCTTTTAAAATTGTCAGAAATACATAATACTCTTAGTTTTCTAATTTTAAAACATTTTCCTGTCATCTGTGTTCTTACGGTTATATGCGTTTATTATACCTGAGTGGAAGAAGTACATAATGATGTGTTAATATATATTTCTTCTGAGTTCCTCACACATGCGTATCATGTTGGTGACATTACAATGGTTGTGGTGGTAGGTTTTAGAAAATGAAAATCACTAAAATTCAGTGATTGATTGCTTTGTTGATTATGAAAACTTAAGAAAGGTAGAGAAATATTAGTAACACAGATTAAATGAAAAAATGCATCATAACTATAGCCATTAGTTGTCAATAGCATTAAAACTGAGAAACTCTTTTTTTGAATATTTGAAAACAACTATCTAGCTCGGCAGAGAATTGCTCATGTAAGTGACAAGTGAATGAAGTTCCAAAAAATTGTCTTTTTGGTTTTATTTTAGTCATTACCATAAACAAAAGTATTAATCAGCATTTAGGTTGTAACAACTCTTGGAGAATGCTAAACATTTATCAACAAAGCTGTAGTCAGTAAGCATAATTATGCTCCCTTTTAGCAGAAAGGGCCAGTTTTCCAATTTACACTCCAATCAGCAGCATGAGAACTTCACTCGCTCCATGTATACTAATATTCTATTGTAAGCATTTTTCCATTTTAATTTTAGTTTTTATGGTTCATCTGTAGTGGTATCACACTGTTGATTACCTTGTTCAAGGTCTTTAACCATTATATTTTCCCTTTGGGGAATATTTTTATATATTTTGTGCATTTTCCTATTGGGTTGTTTGTGCTTTTCTTGTTGATTGGTAGGAATTCCTTATATTCTTTGCCATATTATATATAAGATGTATAATCTTATATCTAATATCTTATAGCTTTTCTATATCTTTGTTAGACATACAAATGGACATCTATTTGTAATTTGACTTTTGCTTTTCTTAATGGTATCCTTTTAAATCTTAATTTTAATGTAGACTGTTAAATTTAATTTAACAGTCTTTTCCTTTGTAGTTTTAGTTTACCATTAAAAAATATTTGGTGACCCTAATGTCATGAAGATATTCTCTGTTGTCTTCTAAAAAACTGCATTATTCTTTCATATTTAGATCTATGGTGACCCTGGAATTGAATTTTATATATGATATGAGATCAGATTCAAATTAATTTTTTCTAGATAAATTATCCAAATGCCATCCAATTTTTCCATAAGGACACCTAAATACCACCTGCTGAGAAGATCACTTTACCCCCTTTCAGTGTAGAGTAACTATAGTCATAAATTATACATGTTTGTGTGTGTGTGTTTCTTTTTATGGACTCTTTATTCTGCTCCATTGGTTGGTTTGCTTAAACATGTATTAAGATCACAGTGTTTAAAATTAGTCTAAAGAGGTTGTGCATTGTTTTTCAGGACAAAATATCCCTCTCACAGATTTTTCTCTTTCCTCATTAATCAAAATTATTTCCCATGCCTTAACCTAAATCAATCATTAGTTAAGAGAATGGGACCACCATGATTGACTTGGATAAGACTTCTGACTAAACTTATTTCTGATTAGGTACATGATATTCTTGGATGAATCAAAGTTGTTAATGTAGCTGTATGATATACACATAGCTATTTCATCTATGGACAGAGTATTCTTTTAGTTGCTCAACATCCAAACACACTTTACTTCTATTTACACTTCCAAAGATGACCATGGACATGCAAGTTATAGTTAGTGCATTTTTTAAGGAAAATAAACCACTGACTCTTTCAACTAATACATTCAAATTAATTTTAGCATCTCTGGAAGTTGCAAAGTTTTACTGGGTGTAGATATATCTTCTCATGTTCCAGCATCCTAGAGATATAGAGATTACAAAAAATTGAACAACTCTAACTATTGTTAGCAAATATTGGGGATTCTTTACCAAAACATCTGCTTTTAAAAAGTCATAAGCATAGGTTTATGTTATTTCCTATAAATTTCATGAGCTATTGACTTTAGTCAGAATCTCTGAGTCTCCAAATTCACACTCCAGTATCCAGGCCCTCTGTTCCTTATGTATTCCCCTGGGCTTCAATTAATGCCCTCTTCTTTGACTTTATTCACAACAGTAGCCTTGTGTGGACAAATTTCAGTCACAAACTAGCACTTCCTTTATTTTTATCTCTTTTTGGCTAGTGAATGGTGAACGGGAAGTACTGGGAGAATGTGCAGTTGATGAGGCTTATCTTTTACTCCAGCTTTATCTCTTCTAAGTCTCCAGAGTCTCTCTCTGCTTTTCCAGCAGTCACTTTCAGTCAATGCTCATCTCTTTATTGTGAAAATTATAATACTATGCCATACTCAAAAGAATCCTGAATCACTCCTGCTAGTTCTTTTAATACTACACTCTGAGACCAAAGGTACAATAGGTGATGGAATCCTAGCTCCACTCAACCAACTTCATATGTTACAAAATGTTCTTGAGAGAATTCCATTCCTTGTGCTAATTTAAAACAACCATAATTTATGATCAACAAATAAAAAAGTCATAGTTCCTAGACAATAAGGAAAAATAACTCATTGTTTAAACACAAAAGGAAGATGGTAATAGGATTTTCAGTTGGGAAAGAATCTTCACATAAACTGGAAACATAAGCCTAGAGGTCACTTATCCAGAAACAAAGGCCAGAGTCCTACCTCAAAACAATTCTGATGCTGATAGCACTCTCATCACTGTCCAGGACAGACATTGCATCAGAGATTGCTAACTGTACTGTTAACTGGAACTGAACACCAGATGTCCCTCCTAGCATTACCACTCATATTGACCCAGGAAACTTCACTGCCAGTATTTTGCAGTAACACTGCATTATCTCTCTTCTCCCAGAGTCCCAAAGGGTGCATATTATAAAGTCTTTCCTGTTTCAGCTGTTTCTTTTCCTGTTTTTCTCCACAATATCTATCCCAACTCTTCTCTATGTTAAATTGGTCAAGAAGGGAGAGGCTAAAATAATGACAGTGGCTTCCTTTCCTGTCCTGTGTCCTTTCTCCTTCCACAGTCCATCTGACACAGGAGTTGACTTTTCCTCACAGTCCTTTCTGATGCCCTTATTTTCCTTCAAGACAATTATTCTCTAACTCAACTTTTATGTGACTAGCATACCTGTACCATGGAAGCAATTCTATGGTTTGAATTTGCCGAGAGTGACGTTTGATATGGGAACCATGGAGTGAATAAGGAACTGGTCATTTTAAATGATAGAAAAATACATCAATTTAATATCCACCAATATGAATCCTTAATATTATATATAGATTTGCTAAGTCCACAGAACATAATCTGAAACATGATCAAGTAAGAAACTTTTAGGTTCTATACTGGATGGTCCCAGGAAAGCTGACTCAGTACCAAGAAGTTGGGAATGACAAGAATGTTGAAATATATACATTCCAATTGGTTATTAGCACAATAGTGCTGATTTGCGCTAAACACTATTAATTGGTATAGGCATGCAGTGTGATAAATATTAATAAATAAAATAAACCCAGCAAACACAGATTGTCTCATAACTTTTACATACTACAATTCTAATACACTTTTTCTCACTTGAGTATTGGCAAAACAGTTGGAACCTTTACTAAAGATGCCCTGTTTCAAGTATTGGGAAATTCTCTTCAGGTTTAAAATTATTGGATGGAGAAGAATGAACAAAAAGCAAAATTGAGACATATGTTTCTGGTAAGTTCCCCAAACTGTCTTCAGCATTGCCCTCAAGATGACAGAAGGTGCAGACTCAGGCAGTGACTAGGGAACTGCTGGACTAAGAGGGTGTTAGTTTGGGTTCCAACACCTCACAGCATAATAGCTGCCGTTCAGGTGACTTGGGGAGCTTTGCTTAACACCATGCTTGTTTGAGAGGAGTGGTCATTTTTCACATTGAGAAAAGGACAATTGACTCTCTTTAAGAACACCTGGCTTCCTTCCATTCAGGTACCAAAGGCAAGCCACTGGACAGAGAAGTTGGGTCTTCCCCTGATGTACCCTTTTATACCCTTCCTCCTATGACTCACCGAGCTTCAACTAACGCTCTTCTATCTCTTGGAAGTCCAGTTTGTTAGTAACAGACATTTGCATTTTTTTAAAAAATAATTAAATATATATGTATATATTTCACATGCTTGTATTCCCTGGGGTTCACCCACCACCTCCCCTCCCTGATGACTCCCACCTATGCCCCTGCCCCCAGTTGTGTACTTTAGTTGACGATTTGGTTGTTTTGACTTTTTTTTCTGGCCTTCTGTTTGTTTTTCCTATATCCTATATATTAGTGAAATCATTTGGTTTCTGTCTTTTTCTTCCTGGCTTGTTTCTGCTAATATGATTTCTTCTAGGTCCATCCATGCTATCTCAATTTCATCAAATTTGCCATTTTTAACTGATGAGTAATATTCTAATATGTATAAATACCACATCTTTTTCATCCACTCTCCTGTTATGGGACATTTGGGTTGTTTTCATGTCCTTGAAATTATAAATAATGCTGTAATAAACATCTGGGTACAGGTGTCCCTTTGTATAAGTATTGAGGTCTCCTTTGGGTAGATTCACAGTACAGTGATTGCTGGGTTAAATGGTAGTTTCATTTTCATTAGTTTCAGGTCTTATATCCAAGTCTTTTATCCATTTTGATTTGGTTTTTGTATATGGTGTGAGGGAGTTGTCTTGGTTTGTTTGTTTGTTTGTTTTGCATGTCTTCGTCCAGTTTTACCAGCACCATTTATTGAAGAGGGTGTCCTTGTTCTGATGCAAGTTTTTCACTCCTTTGTCAAAGATTAGTTGACTATGTATGTATGGTTTTATTTCAGAGCACTCAATTCTGTTCCATTAGTCTGGCTGTCTGTTTTTGTACTAGTACCATACTCTTTTAATTACTATGGCTTTGTGGTTTGGTTTTTTTGTTTTGTTTTGTTTTGTTTTTTTGGTGTGATGGTAAATGGGATTTTTAAAAATTTCTTCTGCCACTGTTTGCTTTTTTGCGTATAAGAAAGCTACTGACTTCTGTGTGTTGATTTTGTAACCAGGTACCTTACTGAACTGGTTTATTGTTTCAAGTAGTTTTTCTGTGGATTTTTTTGGGATTCTATATATAGGTAATCATATCATCTGCATGCAATGATATTCTTCTTTCCCTATTTTTATCTCTTTTATATATTTCTCTTGCCTTATTGCCTAACTAGAACTTCCAGTACAATGTTAAAAAGTAGTGGAAAGAGTGGGCATCCTTGCTGGTTCCAGATCTTAATTGAAATGATTTTAGTTTTTCCCCATTTAAGATGATGTTTGTAGGTTTGTCATAGATGGCTTTTAATATGTTGGGGTATGTTCCTTTTATCCCCAACTTTTCAAGAGCTTTTATCATGAATGGGTGTTGGACTTTATTGAATATTTTCTCTGCATCTATTGATCATATGGTTTTTGTTTTCTCCTTGCTGATGTGGTGGATTGTGTTAATTCACTTCTGGATGTTGAACTATCCTTGTTTCCCTTGGATAAATCCTACTTTGTCATGATAAATAATGGTTTTTTATGCATTGTTGAATTTGATATGTTTAAAACATTTTTTTAAAATTTTTTGTTTAAGAATTTTGTGTCTATGTTCATTAGGGAAATTGGTCTATAGTTTTCTTTCTTGGTGCTGTCTTTATTTGCTTTTGGTAAGAGTGCAGTGTTTGCTTCATAGAATGTGTTTGGCAGTTTTCCTTTTTCTCAATTTTTTGGAAAAGTTTTAGTAATGCAGGCATTATTTCATCTTTGAATGTCTCTGGTAGAATTCATTTGTGAAGCCATCTGGACCTGGGCTCTTGTTTTTAGGGAGAGTTTTGTTGATTGTTTCAATTACACTGCTTGTGATTGGTTTGTTTACATTTTCCATTTATTCTTTTTTCAATTTTGGGTAGCTGAATCTTTCTAAGAATCTGTCCACCTCGTCCAGGTTGTTTTATTTGTTTGCATAGAGATGTTCATAATAGTCTTTGATTATCCTTTGGATTTCTACTGTGTCAGTTGCAATTTCTCCTCTTTCATTTGTGATCCTGCTACTTGTGTATTATCTCTTCTTTTCTTTGTGCACTTTGCAAGGTTTATCAATTTTATTTATTTTTTTCAAAGAACCAGCTTTTGATTTTGTTGATCTTCTGTATAGTCTTTTTGATTTCTAGATTATTTGTTCTGCTTTTACTTTTTTATTTCTTGTCTTCTGCAAGGTTTTGGATTTTTTTTGTTGTTCCTTTCCTAATTCTTTGAGTTGGGATGTTAGGTTATTTCTTTGGTTAGTCTCTTGCTTTTTGACATGCACCTCTATTGCTATGAAATCTTCCTTCTAAAACTACTTTTCCTGAGTCCCAGACATTTTGGAATGTTGTGTCATCTTTGTTTGATCTGAAATATGTTTTAATTTTTCTTTAATTTTCTCAATTACCCAATCTTTGTTTAGTAGCATGTCATTTAGTCTCCATGTATTGAACATTCTTCTTGCTTTCTCTTCATTGTTTATTTCTAGTTTGATACCTTTATGATCAGAGAAAAAAGTTGGTATTATTTTGAATTTTGTGTATTTGTTCGTGTTTGCCTTATGGTCTAGTATATGGTAGATTTTGGAGAATGATTCATGTACATTTGAAAAGAAAGTATTTTCTTTTCCTTGGGGATGCAGTGTCCTATAGAAATCTATTAGGTCCATTTGATCTAGATCTTCCTTTAAGACTTTTGTGTCCTTGTGTAGTTTCTGTTTCATTAATCTGTCCTTTGGTGAGAGCAGATTATTAAAGTCTACTACGTGTGTATTTTCATCAATATTTGCTTTCAGTTCTGCTAGTAGTTGTCTCATGAATTTCGGTTCTCCCTCGTTTGGCGCATGTATGTTTATAATTGTAATGTCTTTCTGTTGAATTGATCCCTTTATCAATAAGTAGTGACCATACCCATCCTTGTTATTTGTCACTTTTTTTAATTTGAACTCTGCTTCATCCATTATAAGAATGGCTACGCCTGCCTTCTTTTTTGGGATCCATTTACTTGAATGATTGTTTTCCAGTCCTTTACTCTCAGTCTATGCTTATATTTGGAGTTCAAGTGTATTTCCTAGAGGTAGCAGGTTGTTGGTTTCTGTTTTTTGATCCAGTCTGCTACTCTCTGTCTTTTCATTGTTGAACTTAGACCATTTACACTTAGGGTGATTATTAATAGTTGAGACTCTAAAGTTGATTTTTTGGAGTCATTTTCAGTTTCCTATTTGTTTCTTTGTTTTTGTTGTTCCTGTTTATTTTTCTGTTGGTATTGATCTTAAGACTTGTAAGATTTCCTGGAGTGGTGGTTTAATGTAGCAAATTATTGGCTTTGCTTGTCTGCGAAGGTTTTTATTCTTCCTTTGTACAAGAAGGATAGCTTTTCAGGGCAGAATATTCTTGGCTGGCATTTTTGTCTTGGAGTTTTTTAAGATGTGGGTCCATGCTCTCCTTTCTTGGAGTGTCTCTTCAGAGAAATCTGAAGTAAGTCTAATAGGTTTTCCTTTGTATGTTATCTGTTTCTTTTCTCTGGTTAGTTTCATTATCCTTTCTTTATCTTGTACTCTTGGAAGTTTTATGATGGTATGTATTGCTGTAGCTTTTCTTTCATTGATATAATTTGGTGTTCTTTTGGTTTCCTGTATGTCTATCTTTTTTCTTTTTTTTAATAATTTTATTTTGTTCTTTGGGTTACAACCACTCTGTTATATAATCCTCCCCTCCCTCCAGTGCTCCCTCCATTCTCTCACACCCCACTCTTTGTTATTTTTTAGCTGTGCTGAGTCCATTAGTCTCTTTCCTATGTTAGTGTCTTTTCTCTGGGTGAGAGACTGCATTGTTGGGTCCCGGCGCCCCTTGCTGTTAGATTTTCCGTCTTAAGATTGTGTTTGGTGGCCAGGTTATATTCGTTTGTGATCTGTCCATGTTTTCTTGTTGCAGGCCTTCCTCTCCAATCCAATCCCCTCGCCTTTGCTTTGCTGCTTTTCCTTATAGGTCTGGTGTCGGGCTTTGGGGGTCTTGTCTCCTGCTGGTGTTGGTCAAGAAATTTCTTTGAGTTCAAGCTTTGAGACTAGGTCTTGCTATATTTGCCTGTGGAACCGCAGGCTCTCGTTGCCCAGGGTACTACAGACTCAGGCAATTCCCAGCCTCAGCTTCCCAGGTAGCCGGGATTACAGGTGCACGCCACCACGCCCAGCTATTGTTTGGAACTAAGTCTCACTACGGGCCCCAGACGGGACTCAAACCGCGATCCCTAGCCCCGGCTGCTTCCTAGGCTGAAGCTTACAGGCATGGGCCACTGTGCCCGGCCCATGAGTTCAGGCTTCTGTGAGTGGCCTTTGAAGGTTATCTCCTCTGCTTCCCTTGGCAGTTTTGGTGTGGGGTCCATTATCCCCTCTTTGGTCATCCTCTCCTCTCCCTTAATAAGGGGAGGGTGTGTTGCTCTCCTTGAATATATCTCCAAATTAAAGTACCAGGTTTTGGCCCAGACAGTGTAGAAGTGCGTCTGATGACATTGTGTCTCTATGGTTGTTTTTCTGGTCTTACATGTACTGGTTCACTTGGTTGTCCATCTGCTGTGCCCAGCTCCAGTCTGTGGGCTGGACTTTTGCCTGGTCCCTCACCTGTTCTATGTTGTGATTGCTGTTGCACCTATTCTGGTTGCTCTGAAGTTTAGCTGGAGTAAAAGAGAGATGGAGGGCCCCTGCCCCCGCACACCCCCCCCACCTGCCCACGCGGGGGCGGGCCGACCCGGGACCGCTGGGCCCTCCATGCACCCCAGCTTCCGGGGCCTGGGGGCTTCACCGTGCCACCCAGGCCAGCTTGTCGGGTGGGGAACCGCCCCCCACCCTGTTCTCCCACGGGAGAACTCACCCAGGTGTGCCCAGATGCTCCTCACACCACGCTGGCTAGGGAGTCCGGAACGCCAGGGCCCCCACCTGGGCTGCAGGTGGCCACCTCCCTGTATGTCTATCTTTACTTCTTTCTTCAGATTTGGGAAATTCTCCTCCATTATTTCCTTAAATAGTCTTTTAGTTCCCATGTCTCTCTCTTCTTCTGAAATTCCAATTACTCTTCTATTTACTTTCTTTAAGGAATCAGAAAGACCTCTGAGTTTTTTTTTTTTTTTTTCATTCTTCTTGCTTTGTATCTCTCTTTCTTTTTCTTTCTTTATCCTCTCTATATCGGTGTCCTCCGGGATGCTGATTCATTCTATTTCACCTACTATGCTTTCATGACTTTTCCCTGCATTTTTTAACTCCTCTGTTGTTTCCTTTGATCCTGGGTCACTTTCTGTTTCTTTTTTAGGTATTCAATCTTTTTCTTCAGTTCATCAATTATGTTATGCTTATTGATATTTTCTTTCTTAATTTTTTTAATTTCTTTTAACTTACTTAGTGTCCTTCTCATATTATTTTCTTTTTCTTTGCATTTTTCTAATTCTTCCCTTAGCTCTTTGTATACTTGCATTATGTAGAATTCAGTTCTTTGTCTGGGAGATGGGGCATTTCTTCGATGTCTTATTTGTTGGTTTCTAGGGGTTGTCTTTCCTTTGGTGGTGTATTGGCTTCCATGGGGCTTGCTTGGGTATTTGCCTTTTTCTTCTTTCCTGTATTTTAGTTTTGGGCTTCCTCTACGTATTGAGTGACTATGGTTTTAGTATTGGCTGGCATGTTAATTAGTGTCTTCTAACAGTTTGTAGTTAACTCTGCCTTTGTGCCTAGCTGCAGAGGTGAATAATTTTTCTGTTGCTACTGGCTGTTTTGGGTGGGCAGTTCCTTTTCCATCAGAGAGCATGACGAGTAGTTATGGTTTCTATGCTTTGTCTTCTTTTCTTGTTATTTCTCTCCCTTTCAGCTGGTGGGTCTAATCTGCTTTCCCCTACGAGGGGCTTTGGTTAGCAGTGGCTTTAGCGTTTGTCCTGTGATTCTTTTTGGTAGGGGAGTATTACTTTCCTCGTTTAGTCAGTATTCTTGTGTCCTTGGTTGCTTTGTCTGTGTGGTACGGGTGCTTCTGGCCTGTGTGGGGTTTGTTGGGTTGCTGCCTGGCTTCCTTGCCCCTAAGGGTTTGGAACCTGGAGTCTCTGGAACTCTGTTAGCTGGTTAAACAGCCTGCAGTCCTCCTTCTGGGTTCTGCCTGGCTGGCTGCTGGAAACCCTGGCTCCAGCTAAGCATACTGGAAGCCACTATTGAATCCTTGCTGGAGCCCAGTGGGATGCAGGCTTTCTTATGGACAACAGAAGGCCCACCCTTACCTGAGGTCAGGTTGCCAGGTGATGCAAACTGGGTCTGGGCCCAACCTGGGAGCTGAAGGACCCCCTCCGTTGTTCACTTCTGGACTCTGCTCATCTGGCTGCTACAAACTCTGCATCAACTAGGCATGCTGGAAGCTGCTATTGAGTCCTTGCTGAAGACTGGTTGCTATTTGCATTTCTTTTGCCCTCCCTCCTCAATTTTTTTGTGCTCCTTAGAATTTCAAATCTGCAAGGGTAACAACCTTTGGTTGCTCCCCACAGGGTCCGCAACCACCAGACCACACTGTCTTTGTGGCAGAATGCAGCAAAAGAGGTGAACTCTGGCTCTCTGAATAAGCTCTCATGCCCACTCACTTATCCTGAGTTAAGTCCTAGATTGCAACTAGCTCGAATTGGGGTAGGGGACCCTGCTTTAGAAGATGAGGGGTCTGTGGCATGGTGATGAGGACTGGAACCCCAGAGAGCACTGGAAAAATTTGAGAGCTGGGATGAATGACAATGATCTTCTGCTCTTCAAGGTGACCTTGGCATGATGCTCTTTAGATCAAGTTGTCATGATGAATCTAACAGAAAGGCTGTAAAGAAGCTTGATAAGGTGAGAACTGTCGAGTAAGAGCTCACATAGGCCCACTGTGGGGTGAGTGACAGCCATCTCAAATAAAATACCATGCAAGCAATCTTTGAAAATCAACTAGTGATTTAAAATTATTAGAGTGCTATGAGGAGCAGACCACAATTTAAATACTTGGCAAGTTATTTTAAAATATATACTTTTAAAAAAAATTATTAAAAGGTATGTTTAACTTTAAAAAATGTACATATTAGTACTGTATTAATTCATATGACTTTACTGGTCATTTAATACCTTTAATATCACTCTTAGTTAAGAAATAAAAAACCATGTTACCAATGAAAAGTGTCTGTTTTTGGAATGCAGGAGTATTTCACATGCCCTTCTCAAACCGTGTGAAGCCACTCAAATAAAACACTCTTTTGATATCCAGGTCCCAGCACTGGGCAGACAATAAGTGCAGGTTGATGTTGACTTTGTTTTCCTGCTTACTGGCAAGAGTGGTGTGTACATGACAATAGCAAGAATCATTCAAGAGGCTTTGGCAGACACAGTTTGCACAGTCACCCACTGGTTTAAATATAAGAAATATAAGAAAAACAAAACTGGAGTCTCTCCAAGCAAGTGACAACATAATGCAGCATAATGGAAAACAACTGCCAAATGGAGTCACAAATCATGCAGAAAATGCCCTAATAAAAGTGATGTTAGGGAACTGCTCAAAGGACTTGCAAATCTATGGATAACATGTGTTAGGTCACAATAACATGTGCTATGTGTACTTTCTGATGGAAATATCTATCCTGTATGTTAGATGATGGGAATGTATGTCAACGATACTCTGAAACAACTGTAATTACACTGTGCCACTACTCACTGTTACTCTTAGTTCCCAGTCATAAGTTTAGTCCCATAAACCAAAATTTCCAGGGCCTGATAGTCTGTTAATCACATCCCAAGTTTTGAACTAAGAATATAAAGAGAATGTCAAGAGTTAAAACCAACCATAAGTATTTCTGTACAAAGTATCAACGCTATTCAGGCCCCCATAAAATATTTTTGATTGGGATAAAATTCACATAGCCTATTCTAAGCATGCAAAGCACACTATTTGATGTTTTTTTTATTATACTACAACTCTGTGTAACTATCAGCATGTAGTAATTCTAGAATATTTCCATTATCCTTGAAAAGAAATCCTTCTTTTCAAGCAAACATAATTCAGAAGAGGTCACACTAAGTTTCAACACTATTTATACATGTCCAGATTTCTTTAACGCCAAAGAAAATAAAAAGGTTAATGTAGTAGAGGAAAGGGACCACTTGAAGCAGGGAGAGGGAAATATTGAAACCAGTATCAATAATCCATTATTTTTGGTAGCTATGACAGTCTACCTGCAAACAACTCCCTTTTCCCCCCCAATGATCTTGCTTGTGGTCATCACACTCTGTGTGATTCTCTCCCTCGTGGTAGATTGTTCTGTGTGATTAACAGAAACCTGAAGAAGTAATGCTGTGAGACTTCCAAGAGACTGGGTAGTAAAAATAATAACAAAGTTTGTCTTGTTCTCTCTCTCTCTCTCTCTCTCTCTGGTAATAACAAAGTTTGTCGTGTTCTCTCTCTCTCTCTGGTAATAACAAAGTTTGTCGTGTTCTCTCTCTCTCTCTCTCTCTCTCTCTCTCTCTCTCTCTCTCTCTCTCTCTCGCCAACTTGCAGGTGGTGGGGAGGGGAAGCCAGCTACCATCTTGGGCAGGCTATAGAATAGCTCTGGTGTCAAGGGTGGCATGAAACTAAAGCCTCCTGTCAACAATCAGGTGAGGCCATCATCTTGGAAGAGCATGATTCAGCCAAACCTTCAGAGGACTGCAGCCCTGGTTCTTAATTAAGAACCTTGAGAGAGGCTGAGCCTCAACCAACCAGGTGTCAATTTGCTTCTGCATGCCAGAACTTTAGAAACTTTTTGAAATATAAAGGTTTATGTTTTGACACTGCTCATTTTCAAAGTAAATTGTTGCAGAGTAATAGCTGCTACAGTGGTGTTAAGGTAAAAATTCAGCAAATCTACCTACACAGGAGGAAGTACTGCTACACAAAGTATACAAACCTATTGACTGGCATTAAGCTAGAGCAGGCCAAACTGCAACTTCCTTGACAGAGTTTTCTGCCTGTCACTAGGAAGCCTTACTGCAACCACTCTTTCCAACTAAGACAATCCTTGTTCAAACGAGACCTGTCTCCTCTAAGAAATCATCAGAAAGGCCTGTGTGATATGACTTCTTCTAGGCTTCACTTATGCTTATAGCTGGAGGACTTTGAACCCCTGATTTTCTAGGAATGGTGCTGAGGGAATGTTGAAATAGCACTTTCAAGAAGAGCTTTCTAATAGGATACTCCTGTTTTTTTTCACTAGATTTTTCTGAAAGAAACCAACCCATTAATAAAGTAAAACAATTTATAGTAAATGCAAACCAATGTAGAATAAGTAGGTGGTAAAGAAGAAGAGAATTTGAAGATGTTATATCAGATGTAAATAACTTCACTATTCATTGCTTTTCTAGAAAAGAACTGATTTCTCCTTTCTTGCTAAAATTTTTACTCAGACCCCCTGTTCTACGAGTTGCTCAAACCATTCTACAATGTTTTCTCTTGGCAACAAAACATGTTTATATAATTCAAACCTCCAGTCTGTTCACATCTTGTTGAAACTTGCTATGCTTTGTTAACGCCTACTAAAGTAAATGCACTTTTAGACTTTGAACTTAAGCCTTAAGACTGTCTGCCTGATACCATCAATTTCGGTCACCTTGTCAACAAGTTACTGGAGGTGGGGTTAATTTTCTTTCTGCAGGAATGTGACCAAAATGTATTTAATGATCTTGGGGCCTGATTGTATTAGATCTGCAGTAGCTTTTAGATAGCAGCTGTCAGAATAAGCCAGATGCTGTCAAGTTACTAACATTAACAGCTGGGAGCAGAGGAGCCCATCTCCTGTTTCAGCAAATGAAAAACATAACAGAAACATTTTGTTAATTGGACATAAAGCCATGGACTGGCTCCATGGGCCCACTGCTTTGTAAAACAGGCCACAAAAGTAATAAAGACAGCTCTCAGGCTCTCAGAATCAGGTGTTCAAAGTGATAACATCCTCAAACTTGGCCCCTTTCTGCACCCTATGTTTCTGTTGTCTTTTGAACTGTTCTTTGTTGATGAACTTACTATTAAAAAAAAACAGCAACAACAAAAAATGTACTTCTTACGCTTGGAACTATTTTAGTGATGCAGAAAACCCCAGAAACAACAAACAGATATCTGTGTATACACAGCATCAAGATTGAACAGATGTTAAATTTAGATTCTATTTTTTTGGAAAGAACACATGTGTTAGTTTAAGTTAGAACTGTAGCTCCATGGTGGATGCACACCAGGGTGAAATCCACTGACCCATGCTCCTATACAGGCCCTTCCCTTTGAGTCACAGAAATCATGACTTGTTTCCAATCAACAATATATAGCAAAGATGATGGATGTCACTCTTACTTGTTTAGGTTACAGAAAGAATATGGCACAGGCTATGGAATTTAGCAGCTGTGATTAAAAGCCTTAATCAGTAGACTTAAGGTTTACTAAAATGGAGATTACCCTGTTAGGACCTTCAAAGAGTTCTAGAGATTCAGGACTTGGCAGTAACAGAGAACCTTTCTTCTCATTACTGACTTTAAAAAAACTAGTTGTTGAAATTTCAACAATTATAAGAAAATAAATTCATCCAAGAAGCAGAGAGGGATTGGAAGTGAATCTTTTTTAGTCAGGCTTCAAATGAGAACACAATGTGGACAAACTTGATGTAATCCTGGTTGTGAACCTGGCCAAAGGACATAACAAAGCCTGGACTTCCAATCTGAGAGAACAAGGTGAGAAATGGCTATCACTTTCAGCTGTTGAATATTGCTGATATGTTACTGGAGACTGAAAACGAATACAGACCCTAATCTCATGCCTGCGTTTCCCTCCCCAGAATTAACCATAAAATGATGTTTAATTTTACTAGAGTTAAAAAAGGGACAAATTAAAACAATGTGTTATTTCACACCCTTTTTATTAACAAAACTAAAATGGTCAACAACCCCAGACACTGAAGTAATATGAGTTATGTATACTGGAATTGAAAATAAAAATGGGTAAAGGCATTTTGAGAAAAAATTTTCCTAATACATACCTATCCTAACAGCTATGCTTTTAACATGTTTTTATATTTTTACCAGGTGTATTCTACATAGGATTTTTAAATTAATATATATAATTTATATAGTTTTATATAATTAATTTATATATATATATATTCCACATCATTGTAATCCCTGGGGGTTACCCAACACCTCCCCTCCCTGGATGCTCCAGCTGGTACCCTCCCCCCAGTTGTGTGCTTTCGTTTGGTTGTCCATATATTTGTGAAACCATTTGGTTTCTGTATTTTTCCTTCTGACTTATTTCTGCCAACATGATTTCTTCTAGGTACATCCATGTTAGCATAAAATCATCAAATTTGTCATTTTTAATTGATGTGTAATATTCCATTGTGTATGTATACCATATCTTTTTCATCCAGTCATCTGTCTTGAGGCATTTGGGTTGTTTGCATGTTTTTGCAATTATAAATAGTGCTGTGGTAAATATCCGGGCACAGGTATTCCTATGCACAAGCATTGAGGTCTCCTTTGGGTAGAGTCCCAGAAGAGCAATTGCTGTCAAATGGTAGTTCCATTTCATTAGTTTCAGGGTCCTCCACACAGCTTTCCATAGTGGCTGGACCAGTTTACATTTCCACCAGCAATGTAAGAGTGTTCCTTTCTCTCCACAATCATGCCAGCACTCGCTGTTGCCCATATTTTGGATGTGGGCCATTCTTACTGGTGTAAGGTGGTATCCCATTGTGGTTTTGATTTGCATTTCCCTGCTTGTTAGTGATGTTGAACATTTTTTCATGTACTTGTTGGCCATTTGTATTTTCTCTTTGGAGAAGTGATTTTTAGTTCTTCTCCCCATTTTTTAACTGGATTATTTTCTTTGTTTTTGTTAAGTTGTGTGAGTTCTTTGTGTATTTTTGTTATTAGACCATTATCATTCTTATGGAAGGCAAAAAATTTTCCATACTCGGTTGGGTTTCTTTTTGTTTTCTCGTTGTCTCTTTTGCTGTACAGAAGCTTTTTAGTCCGGGCATGGTGGCACATGCCTGTAAGCAGCAGCCTAGGAAGCTGCAGCCAGGACCAGGGATCACGGTGTGAGACCTAGTTCCAAAAAAATATAGCTGGGTGTGGTGCCATGCGGCTGTAATCACAGCTACATGGGAAGCTGAGGCTGGGGATTACTTGAGTCTGTGGTACCCTGGGCAACATGAGCCTGCAGTTCCACAGGCAAAAATAGCACGACCTAATCTCAAAGAAAAAAAAAAAAAGCTTTTTAGTTTTAGCCCCATCTTTTCAGTCCCATCTGTATATGTTTTCCTTCATTTTTTTACCTGCTATAGATTTGTCAAGAAACGGATTTCTGATTTGTAGTTCGTGGAGGGTTTTGTCCAGGTTTTCCTCTCTTTCTTGGTTCATTTTTTTTTTTTTTGGCATGTTTTGGCCCAGTTTTCCAGCACCAATTGTTGAAGAAACTGTCCTTATTCAAGTGTAAGTTTTTCTCTCCTTTGTCAAAGATTAGTTGACTATATATATGTGGGGTGTTTTTGTTTTTGTTTTTTGAGACTAGGTCTCGCTATTTTTGCCTGTGGAACCGTAGGCTCATGTTGCCTGGGGTACCGCAGACTCAAGCAATCCCCAGCCTCAGCTTCCCAGGTAGCTGAGATTACAGGTGTGCACCACCACACCCAGCTATTTTTTGGGGACTAGGTCTCGCTACGTGCCCCCGGTGGGACTTGAACCGTGATCCCTAGCCCCAGCTATGGCTTCCTAGGTTGCCGCTCACAGGCATGTGCAACAATGCCTGGCCTAAAAAGCTTCTGTACAGGCATGCGCCATCATGACTGGCCTATATGTGGTTTTATTTCAGGGCACTCAATTCTGTTCCATTGGTCTGATTGTCTGTTATTGTACCAATACCAAGCTGTCTTAATTACTATGACTTTGTATTATAAATTTGACGTCTGGAATTGTAATACCTCCATTTTCTCTTTTTTTTAGTCAGGAGGCTTTTTGATATTTGAGGTCTTTTGTTATTCCATATAATTTCATTTATTTTATTTCTATCTCTTTAAAGAATTTTTCTGGGATTTTTATAGGGAATGCATTCAATCTATAGATTGCTTTTGGTAGACTGGCCATTTTGATGATGTTGATTCTCCCAATCCATGATTAAGAAATGTCTTTCCATTTCCTTCAGCCTTCTTCTATCTCTGTTAGCAGTGTTTTAAAGTTTTCTTTGTATAGTTCTTTCATGTGTTTTCTGCATAGGTTTTGATATGTATTATTCTCAGAAACAATATTTAGTATTCTTGTGTTTTAATTTTTATTAAATAGCACACCTTTGCAACTTAGTTTTTTATTTGATAGGTTATTAAAATTCACCTATTTTTGATACCTATCAATTATTCTTTTTAACTCAATAAAATATTCTAGAATGTTACCATTCCATAGGCTATCCATTCCCCAAAATGAACTGGGGCTCTGGTGTATATGCTAAAAAGCAAAATTACTAGATCTCTGTGAAATGATTATACCAATTTTCACTCCACCAACACTTATTAACATTTAAAGTGGTTGGGTATTTTAATTTATGCCATTTTTAAGGGTATAAAAAAGATGCTTATTGTTTAAATGTATAATTTCTTTCATTTAAGAAGACTGAGCAGCACTATTTATGTTTTTATTTTTCTGGTTTCCTCTTTATTGAATTCCCTGTTCATGTCTATTGCACTTTTCCCGGTAAGATGGTTTTTTTCTGTTGTTGTTGTTGTTACAAAAAAAGAGAAAGGAAAAGAGAGACCCTGCAGAGACATAGTTGGAAAGTCTTGGGTGGAGAGTTGTGTTTCCCCCATAGGGAAGTTATTACTTTCCCTGTTGACTTGCAGGATTTGTATATTCTAGCTCCCAATCTCTTACCAACTACATGTATTATGGATCTCTGACCTTCCAAAAAAATGTATTTATTATGAATTTTCGTTTCATCAATTCCAAAATGTCATTTATAACTTGTAACTCACAGATGAAAGAGAAAACGTTCACACAAGAGCCTCCAGTTCCAGGTACAGTTTAGGTGCTCACTAAATGTGAATTTTCTCCATCTATCTTTTATTTTTTAACAAATATGAATATTTATTGAACTAATTTATAAAGTACAATATTGTGGGTTTATAACAACACTGAGTTATTTTTTAAACGAAGATTAAATTTAGAATACTCTGCTAAATCTATATAAATATAAAGTCACTTGTACAGAGTGATCCCAACTATATACTTTAACTTGTTTATGTCTGTGTATCACTGATAGTAATTCCAGATTGTACAAATGGGTTTGATTTTCTACTTTGTAAATGCCTATAACTGTCAAATCTTAGACACCTGTTAGCCATCATATTCTTTTTTGCCCTCTGATTCCCCCATTTCTTCCACCTTCCTCCTCTTTTGCTCTTTCAGTTCTGTTGGTTGTTTCTGATTTTTCTTATTCATTTGTTTGTTTTTTTGCTGTATTTTTCATATATGTGAGTCCATCTTGTATTTCTCTTTTTCTTTCTGGCTTATTTCTGCTAATATGAGAACTTCTAGCTCCATCCATGTTGCTGCAAATGACATATGTTTGCCTTCCTTGGTTGATGCATAGTATTCCATGGTGTACATACACCACATTTTTTTCAGTTATTCATTGGTTTGGAGGATTTAGGCTGTCCATCTACCTTTTAAAAAAGTTCCTGATCTAGTTAGTAAGGCAGTGGCTAAGATAATGAACTCTGGATTTGGATGGAAATCTTAATAAACCTCAGCATAACTACTGATTGAACAAAGGCATGCCTGAACCTCTAAACCTCAACTTACTCATTTGTAAAATAAAAAGCAAAATGCTTACTTATAGTGTAATTGTAAGATATAATATTTAGTATAGAGCCTATCACATAATAAGTTCTCAGAATAATCATAGGTATCATTATTATAAAAATGAGAATTGCATACAAATAAGAAGTTGGAGTTAGGCTATGGTGAAGTCTCTTTTTAAGAGTACTAGGTAATGGTATCAGAAGGCAGAGGTGATGGTTACATCTATCCAGGAGTTGACAGAGAGTCAAGAAAAGTTTCACAAAAGAAATATCACTTAAGTGCAACTTGGAAGGAGGATATGTAGGATACAAATAGTCAAAATTGTTGAGAAACAATTATCAGAAAACTGTAGCCATTAAATAGAATCAAAAAAGTATGCAGGGATTAAGCAAAATAAACAAACAAGCAAGCAAAACCTCTAATATTCCAGCTGTGCAAAAGTATGGAATCGTGTGAGAGGGTCTCACAGATAATCTGGAAAGGAATATTAAGAGCAAATTTTGTGTTTTTTGAGGTTTTGGAATGGTTTAGAGCTTTGGAGTCAGATAGGGACAAAAGAGCACTTAATCTTTCAAAATATCAAAGCACATTTTGCACTAAATAGTACACAGTGCTTTGACAAGGATGCTCTCTGTGAAACTATGGAGTGTTTTTGGCAATGAAATAACATTTATAACATAGGGATCATTGAATGAGTCACCCAAAGGTGGGCAATGAGGTGATGGGGGAAACTTGGTGACTGTGCAAATGTCTAACATTAAGGCATCCAAAAGGAATTTCAGGGCAAAGAGACCAATGACACTATGAAATCCAGCTCGAAGTTGCTAAATTGCCATCCTATACTAGGGATATGCAGTATGAGATCATTTCCTAAAATGATCCAGAAAAGCCAAAATAGTACATAGCTTTATTTCAAAAGTATCCCTTATGGATCCAGATAATAACTGTAGCCACATTAAAAAGAATTTCCATCAGAAAGTTTTGTTTTAGATAAAATATGCATTGTGTGTTATCCCTTTAAATCATAGAATTTAAGTTTACCAAAATATATTGGATTTATAATCATCATGACTTCTGGTATTTTATTTCTATCTTATTTTTTCCAATTTCTCATCACATGAACACTAACTTTAAAAGATCCTTTAGTCCTATGTATATGAGCAGTCTAAAACAGTTTGACTCATAGAAGCAGAGAATAGAATGCTGGTTACCATAGGTCTAGGGGAGTGAAGAGAAAGGTATTAGTTAAAGGGTGCTAAGCTTCGGTTATACAAGGTGAATAAATCTTAGAAATCTACTGTTAACTACAGAGTTAAAACTGTATTGTATCCTTAAATTTTGCTGAGAGTAGTTATGTTAAATGTTCTTTTCACACACAAATAATAAGTGAACAGTATGGGAAAAAACCTGGGAGGTGATGGCTATGTTGATGCAAAGATTGTGGTGATAGCTTCACAGGTATAAACTTATAATAGTCTGTAGACTGCTTTGGTTTTATGTGATTGTTTACTTAAAGCTGCTTTATTATTTTTTTTTTATTATTATAAAGTTTATTCCAGTTGACAATTTAGGCCACAGACATGTACATGAAATTGCCATAAAAGGGATGGGTATGTGGGGGGTTAGGAGGGGTGGAGATGGGAGGGAGTGGTCAGGAAGGGAAGGTGGTGTGTGGTCTCCAGGGAATAAAAAGATGTGAAACACATATATAAAAAAATTAATTACTTAAGAAAAAAGAGGAATCAGTACAATTTCCACGCTGGGAAGAAGCAGCTATCCTGCCTGCCTGCCTGGCACTATGCAGATGGCTCTCTTTTTCTTTCTCCATTCCCTAATAACCCTGTCCCTTTTTTCTTCTTTTTTAAAATTTAATTTAAAATTTTAAAATTTGCATATATATTTATATTTATATTACATTAGTCCATTATTGTGTACCCCGGGGCTTTCCTACTTCACTAGCATTTGTTAACCATCCTGATCTTTTGTGCTCTTCACCTCCCCCACCTTCTTCCCCCTCCTCCTCTCTTGCTCCATGGTTCAGTCCCATTGGTTGTTTTCATTCTTTCTTATTTGTTTGTTTTTCCCTATATCCATCATATAAGTGAGACCATCCTGTACTTCTCTTTTTCTTTTTGACTTATTTCTGCTAATATGAGTCTTTCTAGTTCCATCCAGGTTGCTGCGAATGACATGTGTTTGTTCTCCTTGACTGATGCATAGTATTCCATTGTGTATATGTACCACATTTTTTTTAGCCAATCTTCTGTTTGGGGGCATTTGGTTTGTTTATTTAAAACTGCTTTAAGTAAACAGAATCTCAAAATCTATATACTAATAAGAGAAGTGAGTTTCAAAATGTAATTACATATAGGTGCAATAATTTGTGCATTCAAATTATAAGTCTATGGTTAGAATTGTTTTTATTTTTTAAAGCATGTTTTAAGCTTCAACATGGTGAATATTTTTCTCAGAAAATGGAGTATGCTGTTAGCAAATATGAAATAAATCATGCCACAAAAATTTCCATCCTCACCTCCATCTACCCATAAAAAAAATCCAAAGATATTTCCAAAGGAAAAATAGGGTGTTTACCAAAAGTTGCCATATTGTTATTTGGTACAAAATGATTTTGCTGGTTTTGACTCCCTGGTATGCCAGATGGAGCTGAAATAATCTTGGAGAGGCCAGCAGTATTTCTTCAATTAATACCAGGTCTCTTTTGTTGCATCTGGCAAAAAGTAAGTAAATAGCAGGTGTATTCACTGCTGTTTGTTTATTCTTAGAATTTCTTATTCATTTCAAAATTCTTCTCATCCTAACCAAATTCATAGAAAAGATGATGAGCTTTTTGAAATAAAACTACTATAACAAAAGTTTATTTATTAGCTATTTCATAAACAAAAAAAATTAATTAGAACACTCCATCCTTGTTTAAGTCAGAAAATAAAGAAGCATGAGTCATAGGAATAGATAACTTGTTTTAAATTTTTTATCTCAAAAGACTTTTTAGTTTGGTATTTCATTAAAAAGTGTGTGCATCATTATAAATCAACATCTACCTGAAGCTTACATAATACTATAATGCAATGTTATTTCAATATTTTTTATCATTTGCACAATGAACAAAATTAAATTAAATAGTATCTATATGAGACTAGGAGTAAGGTATACTAATGTATTATCAGAATTAGGGTTCCTATTCATTCCATATAGATTATTACATTTATTGACCAACCTTAATACATCTTTGTTACCCCTTTAAATATAGGTAGTCTGCAAATTTTAGTAAGGGAAAAATGTCTAACAAACAATGAGTTTCTGAAAAATATAAAAATACTAACTCAACGGGATAGATATATTCCTTTGTTCAATGTAACCCTACTTACAATAGCTAGATTGTGGAAATAGACTAAGTGCCAAAGTACAGAGGAGTGAATCAGAAAAATGTGTTATATATATACAGTGGAATACTATTCAGTTATAAAAAAAATGAACTCATACCATTTGTGACAACATGGATGGAAATGGAGAAGATGCTAAATAAAGTCAGAAGGAGAAAGTATGGTCTCATATATGGAATATAGAGAAACATCATAAAGTTTCAGTCAAAACCACATCTGTAATAAACTTTGAACACCTACTTCAAAACTGAGGTAAACAGATCAGGAAAGGGTAGGAGTCGAGGAGGGAAGGGGCCCACTAGACCACAGTGGAAGATTGTTGGGCCACTGGTGTTGTACATAGTGTGAGAGGATATATTTGTAGAGGTTTGAGCCAATAATCCCCAGAGCATACAAAGATATAAACTTATTTTACCTCAATAAACATAACTTAGAAAAAAAGGTGAGCGTTTCCATGGTAAACAAATACATTAAGTAGTCGTTTTGATTTTACAAAAAGTAAAATGGGTCTCCTAAAAGCACAATGTGGTGGTTCAAATGGGAGGCACAAGTCTTGTGACTCCTTATCATCCATATTTGTTGTTGGTCAAGTCATGATTCACAAATGCTGCTTGAAGTGCTATATTTCATCAAGAGAGACTCATCTTTGTTAATAAATGAAGTGAAGCAATTTTTTATATTTCTATCAATTTGCTGTAATTTTCCCCAAGTAGCTGCTCCAGATGGCATGTTAGAGACCGGAACACCGGGTATTAAATGTTTTTAGAATATAATGCCATCTCTAATAATACCTTCTTCTAGATAACATGTCCAACCTTTTCCTTCCTAACACCATCTAATTAACCAAGAGGAGAGTTGCCAATAGGAAAAGGTCTTTTTTACCCTCAGAATTAAGATTCTTTTTCTATATACTTCAGCATCTGCAAAGCTTGGGCAGAAACACCGTTCATGCTAGTGAGTGATTTGATCTTGTTGGTAAATAAAACTTATGCACTTCTAATCTGTTTTATTTAAGATCAAACATAAATTAGGCTTCAAGTATGTTTAAAGGCATTGTTTTGTCAAGGGACCTTCACAAACTGAATCACTGATAATTTATGATATGATTCAGATACACAAAATAAACCTGTTTTTTCCTTCTTCTTTAGTTCAAGTCCTAAGAATTCATTTGAGCACAGGACTCTTTAAAAACCCATTCTCTGTCAGATATTGTATGTAGGTTTGTCTTTGTTGTTATCTTTGGGAACCATGGGGATGAAACGGCTGATATTGATCACCCACCATGAACAGAATAATGGGGTCTTAGACAAGTTCATGCAAAACTGTCTCTAATACTTTCTCTTGCTATTGTGAAACTCAACACACTTAACATAAAAAAGAATGGGAAAGAGGTTTATTGATTAGTTACAATCAGCAAAGAAGGAATTGGAACCCACTACTCTCCCCAGATCTCCATCCTTGGCAACAGTGGCACACTCTCCCTACTGGCAGAGGAAGTTTTCTGTGATAGACGGGCTGTTACTAACTATTCTTGGAACATGACTTGGTTGTGTTCAGACCCTGCCTTCAGTTTTCTTGCCTGTTTATTCCAGTAGAAATCATTGGGACTGGACTGGATCTGAAAGTTTCAAGTGAACAAGCAAGGTTTGGTTGGCTAAAAATTTTTTACATGACAAGAGATAGGAGCTTCTAAGACCTTCCCCTACCCCTACTACCTGGGTGGGTGCAACAAAAACAAATGCTTATTGTCTGTTGAACTTGGTACAACCTAAAATGATACTTTTCATATAAAATTTTTCTCATTTGGATAAAAATACTCTTTCTTAGCAGTTCTCCCTCTTCCTTCTCCCTAAGATGGTGTAGTTGCTACAGAAGGTAGTAAGGATGGCACTACATCTGCTAAGGTTGAGTGGAAAGAATTTCTTTGTGCTTATGTTAAATTTGGATTGTGATCTGGCAGCATCTGCTGGTCTCTAGAGTAATGTTGCTTGATTGAATGGTTTCAAGTCTGTTGTTTGGGTTGATGAACCCATGAATCATTCCTTCGGTCAATGCTTTCAAGTAGCACCAATCAGTTCTTGCTCTGTTTTATCCTCTACATTGTCATATGACCAGAGAGTTCCTTAGCTTTGTCCACGGGTCACTGTGCCTTGTCTTAAGGGTCCCATGGCTCCCAAACACAGTCCTTATCTCATGGGAACGAGAGTAGCCTGGGAAGTTATACTTTAAGGTATTTATCTACTACCATGTATTTAAGGTATTTCTCTACACCCAAAACGATCTGGATGGACTGTACCCAGTTGATTATGTGACTATTTATACTGCTTAAAAAATGTCTTGTTTCCTGAGACTCAACAAACAATAAAACAACAGTCTAAGCTGTCAAATTATATGACAGTGTTCAGAGGAAAAAGCTCACTCTCCTCTGTTTCTCTCCCAAATTTCCTCTACAATTGTCACAGGGCTGGGAAAGGGGGAGTTTCCGCCTCCCCTCCATTCCTCTCTTGCTCCCCTTGCCCCTTACATAGAACTCTAAGTGAAAGGAAAAAGTAAATGAATTTAGCTATTGCTTTGCTTGGACTCATTTAAACTAAACCATTGTTTAAATGTCAGGAACTGAATATTATCTGTCATTTGGATGTTGTTGTGAGTTTTATCTTATGTTCCTTTTATAGAAACCCTAATTTTGAGTGTCCAAGGATGGAGGCCACGTATGGGAAACATCAGAAATAAAACAAAACAAAAACAGAAGTCATCATCAGATTATTTCCCTCATTACATTTATGCTGTCCCAAATCCTCACAGAAAATAGAAATAAGTTTTGAATTGCTTCTCTAGATCAGGAAACTAAGCTTTACCCAGACAGATTCAGTGTTTGACAGATTCCAAAGCCTATCTTCTTGCGGGTGCACTGTGCGACCTTTGCTGAAAAGCTGAAAGTTTAGATACAGATCAAGAGCTAAGGGTGGAGGTCAGAAATGAATCAGACAAATGGCCTCATCCATTTCATCTAAAAGTCAGGGGACAAAGACACAAATCTGCCCAGTCTAATCATGAGTGGTAGGCTAGCTTGGTGCTCCATCATTCAAGTAAATCCTGGACCATTACACAGAATCATGTTACTCAGTAGTAGAAAAGAGTGCTTGTTATGATTGCTTGTTAAAAATAAAACAGGATCAATGGATGACTTTGCTAAAATGGAGCAGGCATTGAGGCACATTTTCTGAAGTTTTGATACCATCTACGAAGCTTGGACATCAGTCCCTATGTTTGGGGAGAGAGGAAAAAAGCATTCAGCTTTTTTGATTCCTGAACCACAAGTTGTTTACCAAGTCTTGAGTCCTCAAGGGAATATCATATGGTATGAGATCAGAGGAGTTAAACCTTACAGGGTTATTATCTGGCTAACTTGTCATTTTAAACCTGCTTTACTTAAGTTTATAAACACAATGTGGGGTTTTTTGTTGTTGTTGTTGTTGTTGTTGTTTTGGGGGGGTTGTGAAGTTTTCTCTCTGTATAATATTATTTTCTCTTATCATCTGATTTTATGAAAAATGGTAACAAGTGAAGAAGTCTGCTAAAAAGCAGCTGTCACCATTGGACAGGTGGTATTGGATATACCCCTGCATGGGTGGGTTATCTTAGTAGGTAGTGTTAGAACCTGAGTAGGATGAGAAGAATTTGTTATTGGGGTTTATAAGAAAAAACATTTTTGGTCATTCAGATGACCAAACTATATTTCTCATTTATCTTTAGCTTTCATTCACAGTTCCTGGCTCAGTGTCAAGACTGATAAACGTATTGTTGCATTAATGAAGGGGCTTTTAGAAACACCCACGGATGTGCACTGGTTGCTAGGAGAACTAACCTTGTGAATAGAAGGTTGGAACTTCCAGTCTCACACATGACCCTTGGGAGGAAGGAGGAACTGAAGATCAAATACCGTTGCCAAGAGCTGATGATTTTATCAATCACACCTAAATAATGAGGCTTCCAAAAAAAACTCAAGAGGAAGGATTCAGAGAGTTTCTGGGTTGGTAGACAGGTGGAGGTGCTGGGAGAGAGACCCCCCCCCGAAGAGTACTTGGAAGCTCTACCCTGCCATACGCATTTCTTCAATCTGCTTGTCCTGAGTTATAACCTCTTATAATAAATCTGTAATCTACTGAGAAAAATGTGTTCCCAGAGTTCTGTGAGTTGTTCGAACAAGTAAATCAAATGTGAAAAGGTGGCCAGAGAGACCTCCATCACAGCTCAACAGAGGCTGCCTAGCGCTTCAGCAGGAAAGTGGGCTTTGATGTCTGCCAGATACAGTTTGAAATCCAAGTAAAGCTTAGTTTTTTGATATAGAAAAGCACATCAAAAATGATTTCTAATTTCTTTGAGGATTTGGAATAGCATAATGTAATGAGGAGAATAATCTGATGATGACGTATGTGCTTGTTTTATTTCTAATGTTTCCCATACACGGCTTTGGTCCTTGAGCACGCAAGATTACAGTTTCCATAAAAGGAATACAAGACAAAACTCACAACAACATCAAAATGACAGATAATATCCAGTTCCTGACATTTAAACAATGGTTTAGTTTAAATGAGTCAAAGTAAAGCAATAGCTAAATTCATTTACTTTTTCCTTTAGAGTTTTATGTAAAGAACAAAGGTAGCAAGAATCTTCTGTTCTGGTTGGTCAGAAACATAGATATCAGCCCTAGGTTTGTCACCACTGTCTAAAGAATATGATGGTCTGAAGGCAACTGAGCCTTTTTCCTTTGATATTATCTTGGGTAGACAGTGTTGAATGAATTATGTTGACCTTTCTGTCTCTATAGACATAATTCAGCTGAATTACGTTGAATTCTTGGATATGCTACTGTGTCTAAGAATTGATTTTTGGTCTTAGGAAGCCTCACACACACCCATGTGGCAATTTGGTTAAGGATGTCAGCACAGGAGGGCAGCAGCCTAAGGAGGCAGGCACCTTAAGAGCACCAAAGGGCTCCATGGAGGTGGGAGATGTGGTCACTAACCCTCGGGCAATTTTGCACTGTAAATGTGGTTAGGATGATGTCCATGTGGTGGAGTGGGCAGTGGAAATAACCAGAGATTGTTTATATGCTGGAGAACTGATCAAGTAAGCAAGTATAATAAGGATAATGGAAGACCAAATTCTCACTTTTGGAGATGGGGAGAATGAACCCAGTGATGTTGGGTTGGAATTTGTAGTATCATATATGGCTTTTCAATATATAGAGAAATGTAAGTAGATTAACTGCACACACAGATACACCTGGTTCTGTCCAGTGTGGGTCTTGGTGCAGTGACTCTCTTACGCCTTAGAAGAGTGTGTGAAACAGTGGCTATAGACAATGTTCATCATGCCGTTCTCCACAAAAAGAACTAAATCCCTGGAGAAATGGCTGACTTCAGAACTGTGGCAGGGTGAATATAAGACAGATTTTTTTTTTTTTATGTCAGAAATTAAGAGCTCAAAGGATGATGGGAATATGTCAAAAGAACATAGGGTCAGCTTGAAGGGGACTCCCACTGGTCACACCTGGGATGACTTCTGCTTTAAAATAAATAAGACTTCCAGTAGAGTATAATCTACTAAAATAAAAAAGAAAATTATGGACTCCATGCTGTTATATGTAAAGGAATTAGTGAAATGTAAGTTTGGTGAGGAATTGGGGGGTATTTACTCACAAAATAACTTTTCATAAAATAAACTGCAAAAACAAGAAATAGTAACTCTATACCAAAGAAGCCTGGCAGTCAACACCTTGGTCTATAGAGTGATCAAAGTGAACATCACTAATAATAGAACAAACTGAAATAACTTGCCAGCAAGTGTGCTCAATAGAAAAACCACACCATCATTTCTAGGATGCTGTGTGTTCCTGCTCGAAAATTTATAACTTGAATCTAATCAGTAAGCAACAACAGAGAATCCTAAATTGAGGGAAAATATTTTTAAGTACTCTAAAATACTTTTCAAAAGTACTTTAAAATATTTTCTTTATAACTTACATTTTAAAGCACATTATCATCTTATCAATCTTACAATTCTCTCAGGCCATAGATCTGGCAGCCACTATTTGTATTGAATATACAATTGCTCAAACTTTTGAAGTGACAACACCAAGGTCAGTAGATAGTCAGTAGATAAGACAAGAGTCAAACTATTGACTGCTGTACCATCACAGTGCACTGTTACAATAAGATGCCATGTCTAGCTTCCATAGTAAACCAATCAACACACGAGATGGTACCTTTCGTGAGATAAATTTTACATTTTTTAAAAACATATCCTAAAGGCAATTTTAACTAATGCTTGTTTCTCTGCTTCCTCTGTTGGTATGAGACTAGATAGACTAGGTAGATTTCTCTATCAACCTTGCTAAACAGAATTAATTAAAAGATGATCAAAGTAATCCACATATATGAAGAGTCCTGCATATACTAAACACTGTTTCAAGTGCTTTAAATGGGCTTTTTTTTTTTTGTCCCATTGCCACTTCTTCTATTTTTCCTTCTCCCGTTCCCTTTCTCTTAACCTCAGAACCTTCATTTTATTTTTCATTTTTCAATGTAAGTACTAAACTGGCTGCAAGTTTTTAATATCTGACCTTTATTATATTGAGGAAGTTTCCTTCTATTTCAATCTTGTGTAGATTTTTTATCATAAATGGGTATTGAATCTTATCAACTGCTTTTTCTGCATCTATTAAGATAATGAGCTCAATCTCTTCTTTTGTTAACATGATGTATTACATTGACTTATATATTAATCCATCCTTGCATCCCTGGAATAAATTCCATTTAACGACAATATATACATCTTGTAAAATACTATTGAATTCAATTTGCCAGCATTTTGTCGAAGATTTCCTCATTGATATTCATCTACGATATTGGTCTATAATTAATTTTCTTTTTCTGTCTTTATCTGGTGTTTGGTTATTAATGTTACATTGTAAATTATATGAGCGAGTGTTCTCTCTTGTATTTTTAAAAACAACTTGAGCAAGATGAGTATTAGTTCCTAATGGTTTGGCAGAATTCATTTGTAAATCTTGTCTGGCCCTGGGCTTTTGTTTCAAGGGAGATTTTCTTTATTGCTGCTTCAATTTCCATGGTTTTGATCAATTTAACTCTTCTCTTTTTTCCTAGTTTAATCTTGGCAAACTGTACTAGTGCAGAAATTTGTCCATTACTTCAAGGTTGTAAAATGAATTGGTATAATCTCTTATGGTCCTTTACATTTCTGTGTCATTTGTGTTCATTTCTCCTCTTTCATTTCTAATTATTGATTAATGTCTTCTCTTTGTTAGCCTAGATAATGGTCTATTTTTTTAAATCTCAATAAATGCACCCTTCATTTCTCTGATCTTTTATACAGTCTTTGGGGTCTCTGTTTCACTTATTTCTACTCTTATTTTTATTATTGTCTTCCTTCTACAGTTTGAGTTCATTATTTCTCATTTTTTTCATTGTTTTTATTAGGTTGCTTATAGGAACTTTTTCTTGCTTCCTAATGTGAGCCTGTAGTGCAATTATCTTTCTTATTAAGACCATTATTACAGTATCCATTACTGAAAGACATTGCACAAAATAATTAGTTTATAGTCTTCTCAGTGTCAAGGTCGAGCAAGTGAGAATAGGTCCAGTATGAGGGAAAACGAGGAGACTACCAATTAAATCTAATATGTGGTTCTGAAGTGGATCCATTTGTTACAAACACCATTATTAGGGTCTGAAGATTAGACTGTCATTATGTATCAATGTTAGCTCTCTAATTTTGGGGTATGTGTTATGATATTGGAGAAGAATATTCTTGTTTGTAGGAAATACACCCAAAGGCATTCTGCAGTTATGATATACCAGATTGGTAACTTACTCTTAATGATTCACGAGAGATATGTGTTTGCATTGTACTGAAAACTTCAATGTGAAAAAAAAATCTCCGCGTAATATATTCAGTAACAATTCTGTATGTAAATAAATTAACAGAAGACATTAAATGCAAAAGTTGAGACGCAGATCCCAGCACATTTATTTCAATAGTTAAAATAGATGATTAGATGTAGTATCATGCTAGTCCAATTTGTAGCAGAAAAATGTAGCTAGTATGAAGCTTTGGGTATAGTTTCTCTGAATTATGTCATTATTATTTTCATCATTATTTTCACTTTTGAAGTTATACTAATTTGAAATACATGGAAAATTATAAGAATAGCGTGTTTTCATATACTTTTAAACTCCACTTATATATAACATTTATTAACATTTTGTGATATTGGGTTTTTGATTTTTTCCTGAACTATTTGATGAAAAATTGAGGATATCATTAGCCTTTCCCCTTAAAAGCTCTTTCTTTGTTTTCTAAAAACAAAGACATTGTTCTATATAGTCATAATACAATGATCCAATTCAGGAAATGTACCACTGATACAATATTTATAGTGTATAGTAATTGTCAATTATCCCAATAACTTCCTTTATTTCCTAGTGCAGGATCCTGCACAGGTTCATATGTTACACTTAGTTGTTATATCTCTTAATCTGCAATAATTCTTCAGATTTTCTTTGCCTCTCATGATACTGAGAGTTCTATTGTAAAATATCTTTCCATGTGGATATGTTTTTCTCTAGATTATTTCTTTTTACCACCTCTTCTTTTCTGTACCAATTTTCCCATGTGTTATATTTATCTTTTCTTTTTCTGCTTTCTTGAACTCCACCAAATTCCAGAAAAAATAAACACTTGTTTTGATGGGCAGACTGTTCATAACATATATCTAGTCCCCTACCCACCCACTTTAAAGGATAAATACCTCAAGATTTCAAAATTTAGAATTATATAAAGATAACAAATGAACTTGTTGAGAAGAACCAAATTCACAGTCAAAATTAACTAGTTACCATTGCCTATACAATAAGAATACCTATACGGTAAAATGTGGGTCAAGGGATTAACAGACCCTCATATTGACAGTGATCTACGGTGTGAGCCTGATATCTTTCTAAAGCAATCTATAAAAATCTCTCCTGAGAAAAATGAGTTTGCTGCTTCTACTCCTCACCAGTCTTCCTTGATTTTGCTGGTTCTTTCCTAATAAAAGTACACTATTGTATTATAAGGAGACTTGTGAGTACATGAAGTAAGAAGGTAGAGACTCATTGTAAGGTAAAGATGAAATAACCTGAGAGCAAAGGGGTTATTAAGTGTGCTTAATTTCAGAGAAAGTGAGGTGGGATGGAATAGAAAGCATGGGGAGAAGGGCTTTCTAAATATAGAAACAGATCTACAAGGAAGACACAGGAATATAATGTACTAATTATGTAACAAAACACTCACCTCATTTAGCATAGTCTCAAGGTTCTCACGGGCAATATTTTCTTTCCTGCCAATATGAATATTAGTCTATAAATAGTGAACAAGTTGCCACACAATTTAATATACAATTTAAGATTGGGAATATGTATCCAGCTGGAAGGTTGCTGTCCTAACTATATGTAACTGTCTCTTATATTTTTGACAAATTGTATTATGCAAAAAATATGCATTATTAATAATATACATATCCTGCTACTAGAAAAAAAAAAAACCCTCCTGCCCTGCCTCCAAAAAATGGAAAGGTTGTTCATAAACATTTAAATAAGAATTTGAGTTTTACTATTGGGCTATGAGGGAAAAAAAGAAAGAAAAGGTAGAACTACAGTGACAAAAGTAGACCAGTGGTCTCTAGGAGACAGAAACATTTCTAGGATAATGGCAATGTTTTATAATCCTATTGTAATGGCAATTATATAACTGTATACATATTTCAAATATTATTAAAATGTATACTTAAAATAAAAAAAGTAAATAAGACTTTGATGAATTATCATTACTTGCGATTTTTTTTAAAGAAGTCTCCTAAAAAAGATGGCATTTTGCTCTCATTTGTTTCAGATTCAAGAATAGAAAACTTAATATTAGTTGGTTCTGTTCACTTTAACTTCTGAGTCCATGCTGCCACCTGGTGTTCCCTAAGCACCTCCCTGCTTGAGGCAAATGAGTTTGGTATTTCCTGCTGCCTGCTGGACATTGCAAAGGAAAATGTCTCCTTACTGAAACTTCTTCATGCCTGACTGCATATATCTCATCTTTTTATTCTGACTTTACCATTTCTGCCACTATTTCAAGCACCTGAACAATGTGAAACATAAATTACCTGATATATCAGTAACTATGAAATGACTGATGAATGAATGATGTTTGTTACCTGCACTATAAAACCTCTCTCTTCATTCCACAGCAAACAGCCACTTCTTACAGAGCACAAACCTCTATAACTTTCTATTTCTAACTTACATGTCTGGGCTATTTCTAACTTACATGTCTTTTTTTTCCAATGGAAATATCCCCATCTCTTCTTTTTGAATATCTGTAATGAGGATCTGTAACCTTTGTTTTCTGTACCAGAGATGTATAAAAAGAACAGTCAGGTGGATAAGATTTTAGGGTTGGCAGATACAGGTCTCTATTCCAATTTTGGCACTTAGTAATTGCTCCTTAATCCTTAGTTTATTCATCTATAAAATGAGGATGGTAATTATTTGCTTCCAGGTATACATGTAGATACATGTGAAGTGGAAATGTAAGAATGTTATTTTTAAATATTGTTTTCATTTGGCTAATTGATAAAAAAAAATAAGAGTATTTTATAAAAAATCTAGTAAGATAATAGTAGAATGAAGATTCTGAATTTTCTCCTCCACATATTCACAAATTACAACAAAACAAAAATAGCAACTCTTGAAAGATTAAAAAAATGACTATTGCATATACTAGTAGCAAGAGCACAGCAGAAAAGAGTAGGAAAACTGTAATTAAAGTGTGTTTAGACTGATACTTGGGCAGACAACGTGGTGCAGGGGCAATGGCTATCGTTAATTCAAGGGCACATGCTTACACTGGATATCATAAAAATCAGACACTGCGCTATGAAGCAAGTCAATGTGCAAGGCAGAGGGTGCTACACTGGAGTGCTCTAGGAGAAAGGGTGCAGTGTGCGCTAGGGGTTCCCCAATTTAGAATAACTGGATCAGGATCAGGATCCAGCAGTGAGAACCAGATTTGATCATCTGTGTCTCCTTATAATACATGAAACACCTGCCTTACCTCTACCGAAGGCCATAAGTGAGACAACTAAACATGCTTACCAGCCAGTTTGAAGCACCCAGATCTTAAAAACAGGAACAAGCATTCTATGGAAAGACTTTATACTCAGAAAGGAAAGAGAGAAATTCCAAGCTTATGGAACTGTCCCAAATAAAATCCTCAACCGGTGCTGTGTCTAGTGCTCAACCATTGCCTAGAGGTTGATGATAGCAACAGACTTTACGAGATATTTGGGACAAAAGAGTTGACACAGGTGAGGGGATCACTGTGAAATTTTACTACACAATTCAGGTACTGAAATGCTGTAGAAAGCCTGAACTCTTGGTGCTGACTGGACGTGACCTTGGGTGAACTACTGCCCCAGTTGCTTCCTACCTATTACCCTTTACTGGCACCAGAGTCCCAATCATTTGAGTAGCACAATGGTATCAGTCTATGAAATAATAGACACCTAAAGATCTTAGATAAAAAATCTAGGATTATCTCCAGTTTCTTTTAGAAGCAGTATAAAAGCCAATTCATTAAGGAATTAGAACCCATGAAAACTAAAATGAGAAGAGAGAAGGACACAAAACAAATGTTGGAGGGAAAAAAAAAACAAGAAATGTCTCAATCCAGTAGAATTGTATAGTATGCCTGGTGAAGAGTTGCCAAACCAAACCAAGAGAAACAATGCATGATTTAAAACAGAAACACAAAAATAGATCAAGAAAATATGAGAACTTTATACTTAGATCTAATGGCTCTAAACATACTATAACTGAATTAAAACATACTAAAGAAAGTTTCAACAATAGATAAATACAATTAATGGAAATAGTGATGGGAAACAGAACAACAAAGGGAAAAAAGAATAATATAGATAATATATTTATATATATATTTATAATATATAAACTCTTTGGGATAATATAGTGAAAAGTAACATTTGGATTTTAGGAGGATGAAAATGCATAAAAATTTGTTAAGAGAAACAATTACTGAGAATCATCTCAATCTGGGAAGCAAACCAGAAGTACTGATCCAAGAATCCCAAAGGGTTCCAAACATACTAACATACTCCAAGAATTCTATCAGATCTTTAAAGAAAAGCTTATACTAATTTTGCTTAATTTCTTCTAAAAATAAAAAAAATGAGAATATCCCCTAGTACATTTCACTGTGCCAATAATACACTAATACTAAACTAGAGAAAGCTCAAGAAAACTGCAGACCAATATACCTGGTGAATACTGGTGCAAAAACCTTAGCTAAATTATTAGAAAATTCAATATAACAATACATTTCGAGGTTTATATATCATGATCAAATGGGAGTTATTCCAAGAAGATAAAGATGGCCTAACATAGATAATTCAATACATTATATCAGCAAAAGCTAAAAACTAGTTTGATAATATCAATAGAGGCAGAAAAAGCATTTGGTAAGGTTCAGCACCTATTTGAACAAGATGGAAATAGAAGAAACACATATATCACAAACTTGCAGCCAATATAATACCTAATGGCAGAAAACAGAAAGCTTTCCCTTTAAGATTAGGAACAAGAAAAAGGTATTCATTGTTACATGTCTTAATTAGGTTTTAATCAATGCAATCAGGCAAAAGAGGAAATAAAGGGAATACAGAAAGAAAAATAAGCGAAACTATCATTATTTGCAGAAGGATAAGATACCATATAAATTAAATCCTAAAATCTCCACCAAAAACTATCAGGCAAAATAAATGAGCACAGCAAAGTGGCAGATTATAAAATTAACATAGAAACCAACTGTATTTTTAATTTTTAAAACTATAAGACACTACACAGGACTCAAATAGTGACAGAAAGAAATGGAAAGACACTCCATACGTATGGATGGGGACAAACAAGACACTCAAAAGAGCGATTCTACCTTAAGTCAGTACATAAACTTAAATGACTTTCCATTAAAATGCCAACAATATTTTTTAAAGAAATGAAACAAAAATATTAAAATTTAAAGGTATCCATATAAGAATTCAAGTAGAAGCAATACTTGGTATAAAAGGAGAAAAACTGAGATTGACACTTCTGACTTTAAACTCTGTTATAAAATTCCTATAAAAGTAACAGTAATTAAAACAATAAATTGGTATAAAAATAGATAAGTGGATCAATGGAACAAAATCAAAAGTTCAGAAATATATCTAGATATACATCAATATTTATTTATGATAAAGAAGCCATATAGACTGGGCCCAGTGGCGCATGCCTGTAAACGGCAGCCTAGGAAGCCACGGCGGGAACCGGGGATCGCAGTTCGAATCCTGCCTGGGGCAACGTACCGAGACCTAGTTCCAAAAAAATAGCTGGGTGTGGTAGTGCGCACCTATAATCCCAGCTACCTGGGAAGCTGAGGCTGGGGATTGCTTGAGTCAGTGATACCCTGGGCAACGTGAGCCTGCAGTTCCACAGGCAAAAAATAGCGAGACCTAGTCTCAAAAAAAAAAAAAAAGAAGCATACAGTTGACAAGGGGTTAATGTTCAAGATACATAAAAAGCTTGCATTACAACAATGAAAACACTTAATAGTAGTCTGTTTGAACAGACAGTTTACAAAAGAGAGTATTAACAAAATGGAAAAATGTTCATCATTGAGTTTAAGAAGGAAGTGACAGGCTAAACCATCTGTTTTAATGAGATACCTGGTTAAAATAAGATACCATCTCACACACTGTGAGAATGATATATATTAAAAAGATTCTCAACTACAAGTGCCGGGGAGGATACTGAGAAAGAGGATACCTAATACACTGCACTTGTGTCAAAATAAGCGTAAAATGGCCACTACTCACGTACAGACCTTTCACTAAAGGATCCCTAACCAGATAACCTATTGTTCGAAGAGCACTAACCAAATATCCTGTTGCTCAGAGGTCCCTGGCAGACAACCTATTTTCTCATTTCCCCTTCATACCTTCCTGTATCATATATCCACTCAAAGCATTCCACCATTAACCCTCTCTCACTTATCACGTATAAGGAACTGATCAGGTATAAAAACCCTGCTTTGCCTATGCTCAGAGCTCAGACTCCAGATAGTACTCCTCTGAGCCCACCAGTATGAAATAAAACTCCTTTTCCTGCTGTTCTTCAAGTGCCTCTTGGTTCTTCTGCAACCAAATCAGGTCAAATACCACAACACACTGTTGGTGAGACTGTAAAGTGGTGCAGCCATTTTGGAAAATGATTTGGATTTCCCTTAAAAAATAAAGATTAAAATACCTTAAGACAACTCTGCAAAGCAAAATACTTGTAAAAAAACATCTAATAAATGAAGTAAGCCTTCTGATTTTAAGAGGGGGAGAAAAGAGAGGGGAAAAGGGTTAAGGAAACATAAGAGATGTATGGAAAATTAGAAAACAACAGGGGCTCCTATCAGGCCTGAAGGATGGTTCCCCCAGGGAGGAAGAAATTCTTATCAAGACAGAAGACAGAAGATCCAGAAAGCCTTTTTTGCAAATGGAGCCATTGGAGGCAGGTAAGGATGACACATCCATAGGCAGAGACCTACCTCCCTGTCAGGTCTTAAACCTTCAGGCAGATTGAACCCCCCACCCTACTCCTACTTCTCATGGACACTTACCTTGGGAAAACCATATCAGCATTGAGGGGACAAGAAAAACACCAAAAGTCTAGAGGTGAAAGCCAGCAGAAATTCGGAAGAGTCCTTTTCTGGACCTCTCCCTGAGTACATGTACAGGGCAGCTAACCTGCTTTGGCAAAGAGAGGCTAACTAGGCCTGGGGCAAAAATCAGACAAGGGGACCAACTCCTGAGGAGCAACTCCAAAAAAAAGAAAAAGAAAATGTTTTTTAAGGAAAGAATTGTTTCTTGTTAAGAAAATATTTTGATGTGTCTTTGTGTCTGAAAAGCAAAGTTGTTTTATTCCTCCCCTGCCTTACCCCCTAACTAGCTCTGAGAAAAGGATGGCATTCAAAGATCGTTTTTTTCTCTGCAATTAAGTATTGAAATCTCGAAAGTTACAGTCAGTTCAGGAAAGAGATAATAAGATTGAGAAATCCAGGAATAAGTGGTAGAATTGTTGGAGAGAACATGAGGGGATTTTAGCTGCAAATTTTTTTAACTTAGGTCATTTTCTATTCTGTTTTGTTTTTCCTCTAACTTTAAGAAAAGTTTGTTGCTAGAACATAAGGTGTGAGTGAAGTTTTACAGGATGGGGAAGGGAAGACTTTCTTAAATAGGATCAAGAGGATAAAGGATCAACAAACACGTGCATAACCATGGCTAGGCCCGGGAATGATAGACTCAATCATGGTGCATCCAGTGAGAGGGGGCAGAAGTAACCTCCACCACCATGATCTGAGACCCAAAAAGTCTAGTGTGAGCCATGTCATGACCATGTTATGAGAGATGTTGTCTCAAAAGTATCTTATCTCTACGTCAAAGGACACAGACTCACAGAAAGCCAAATAACTTGGAGCACCTGAGATATATCTGAAAAACACTTAACATGGAGTCTTACCACTCAGAGTGGTGAGAATAACAGCTACATCATTATCAAGCTATCAGCATTACCAATTTTCCAGGAGTGAATGGTGTACACAGCTGTTCTATGATATCTCTTAAAATGCTAAAGTGAATTTTTATTATCTCTACAACATGCTGGTATTTTGTCTTCAAAGACATTTCTATCCATTACAGAGCATGCCATGTGAGGTTGGCACACACTAATTTTCTATATATAACCCAAAGCTTCTAGTCTGATATTTTGTATATAATTTTAAGTAACATAAACTCATCCAGTTGATTTTAAAGATTTAATTGGCCTTATTAAATGATTCATGATTTGGGCAGCATCCTATTAGCAAGTATAAAGACTGCAAAAACCTATATAAAATGAAGGGGGTTTGTAGGCAGAAAGAAGGCAAGATAAGGGAAGAGAGGGAATTATTTCAGGTTTAGGTAAGCTACTCACAAAGAATGGGGAAAAGTCTTGTAACCAATTATATCATTTTCCCCTGGGGAGTGGAAAAGATTATCCCATTGGTGCTGATGAGAAAATTCCACACTGACCAGTTAGGACTCAGTTCCAGTGACTGTTGAAACAGTGGGATCTTGAAACCAATCAGGTTAGGCATTAAATCTTAGTGAACTTAGTGCAAGCACCTCCATTTGTGACCTGTTGTTTCATTTTTTTCAAACAATGGGAAACTCTTGAAGAATTTTCTAAAGTCACTCTCCGAACATGTGGTGCTAACTCTTCACTGGCACAATCCAAGGATGCAAATGGACAACCTACAGTTTTTAGGGTTTTTTTTTTTGTACAACAAATTTATTAAATTAGGATGTTAAAAATGATTCCTAAGGCAGCCAGCAAGAAAAATATAAAAATATATAATGAAACATAAGAGGAATTAAAATGGTTTGCTAGAAAGTATATGTTTGGTAAAATACAAGGCATAGAAGCAGAAATCATAGAAATATAGAGAATACAAATTCACAGAAATGGACTCTTATCAGTAATTACATTGCATATATATGCAATCAAAAAACATAACTTGACAGAATTTTTTTAATTATCCAACCTTATGCAGCCTAAAAGAATAAACTTTAAATTCAAAGATATATATATATATAAGATGAAAGTTTAAAAAAATGAAGAAAGGTGCACTATGCAAATAGCAAAGAAGAGATCTAGAGTAACATTTTTTTTCTACAGGTTTCTCTAGTCTGATGTTACTACAGATATTGCAGTGTTCTTGTCTTGTAGTTATCTTTATTGGTATTCTTCATTTTTTAATTTTTTTTGTCTTTGACTTTGTTGGACCAGTTTGCACTCCCACCAGCAGTGTAAGAGAGTTCCTTTTTCTCCACATCTGCACAACATTTGTTGTTGTCTGTTTTATTTATATGGGCCATTCTTACTGGTATAAGATGGTATCTCAATGTGGTTTTAATTTGCATTTCCCTGGTTATTAGTGATGTGGAGTATTTTTTCATATGTCTATTAGCCATTTGTATCTCCTCTTTGGTGAAGCCTTTTTAGTTCTTCTCCCCATTTTTGAGTGGGTTTTTTGCTTTGTTTTTGTTGAGCTGTAGGAGCTCTTTGTGGATCTTTGTTATCAGACCCTTGTCACTTGTCTGGAGGGCAAAAATTTTCTCGTAGTCAGTTGAGTTTCTTTTTACAGATTCAATGCAATTCCAATAAAGATCCCAATGGCATATTTTAATGAGATAGAACAAAAATTACTGAAATTCATATGGAACAACAAAAGACCCCAAATAGCCAAAACCCTTTTGACAAACAGAGGAGAGAACGGACGTATTACTATTCCAGACTTCAAACTATACTTCAAAGCCATAATACTTAAAACAGCATGGTACTGGTACAAAAACAGACAAACAGACCAATGGATCAGAATTGAATACCCAGAAATAAAACCACATATATACGGTCAACTAATCTTTGACAAAGGAGCAAAAAACATACCCTGGAACAAGGATAGCCTCTTCAGTAAATGGTGCTGGGAAAACTGGATCAAAACTTGTAAAAAAAAAAGTGGACCAGGACAACACCCTCACACCCTGTACAAAAATTAACTCAAAATGGATAAAGGACCTGGAAGCGAGACCTGCAACCATAAAATACATAGAAGAAAACCTGGGCAAAACCCTTCATGAAATTCACCTCAGAAATCCATTTTGGGAAACAACTATGGCTGGCAAAAAAAAATGAAGGAAAACATAAACAGCTGGGACTATATAAAACTAAAAAGTTTCTATTCGGCAAAAGAGACAATAAACAACAAAAAGGAATCAAACAAACAAAAAAAAACCCCTACAGTTTTAATCAAGAATTGTTCTCCAGACCTTGGCTCCCTCTTCTGCCAAAACCTTTAAGGAAGGCCTCCTTGATAGGAAAATAAAGTTTAGATTACCTTTGTTATTGCTTATCAAAACACAGTCTGTGCTTGGGGAGGTCTTCATTATTTATATCTTTACTGCCTGATTGAATACCTATTGGGATTGTAGAAAAAATGTTGCTAGTCCACAGACTCCAGCTTGGAACCTATCTCAGGAAGTCCATGGGCGAAAGGACATCATAGAGTAGCTTCAGACAGCTGTCTGAAAGTGAGGTGCCAGGCTACCTGCTAGTGTGAGGCCCAGAGCCCTTATTAACGCAGGTGTGGTTGAAGTGGCACCCACATAACCAATTGTTCTTGACAGTCTTCACTCATGAGAAGATGCTTCTTTGATTTTGCTGGAATCATCTGTGATGCTACTTATTTCTCAACTCACTCAGTGCTTTTATTCTAAAAGAAACATCCTTATTCTCTGATTTAGGAACTTATATTTTCTTTTGATATATCTTGCTAAAGTTTGCATTTTCATTCATCTTTTTATTAAAGAATAGCATTTTGGTTTGTGTATCTTTTCTGTAGCCTTTGTTTCTTGAACTCCTTTGCTTTATTTTTCTCTTTGCATTTATTCCAGACTCATGTTTTTCAACCTTTGGATTTAATCACTTCATTTGTCACTTTCTGATGCTTCATCCTTCTCTCATTGTGTTAAGGGAATTTGAATTACTTTGTAGAGTTCATTTTCTCTCTGATATTGTCTTTTTAATTGTACAGATTTGTAAGAACATATTGAAGGGCATTGAACATGTTAAATTAAGGTTATAGTGATTCTATTTCAAGAAATAATATAAATTATAATTATGGAAAGACCTCAAAAGAAAGCTGTTCTATAGTATTGATGTTTTATACAACTTCTTGTGATGATGGGGATATTTAATAATGTACACCATCTCCTGCCTACACATCTGAGCAGAATGCAAGAGAAGAAACTGAGAAAGACAATGCATAATGGACAGAGAAATGACCATGGTAATGACCCATCACAGAATCATACCTATGGCTTCACCAAGAGTGGATGGGACTAATTCCAGTTCTGATATACCATCTAAGAGATACCCATTCCATGGTAAACAAAGGAAAGACAGAAAACTGGGTCATCAGGTTCAAAGCAAAGCAGCAAAATAAGGGAGAGAAAATGAACTGCAAAGGCCATCAACCAGATGTTTCTCCACAATGAGTAACTTCTTTAATTACAATGGCTGGGGTTGAGACCCCTTAAGGCAGAGGGCAGAGTTATAAGTCAAGGAGACAGCAAAATAGCACAGAGAACAGAGTGTAGAAGACAGACAGAAATGAGAAGACAATAATTGACCTCAAATGAGCACGGACTGGCTGCCCAACACAAAGTCGACTGGAAATCTACCAGCACATTTGCTCTGTCCTAGGAACATATTCCCTCACCTCACCCAGGAAAAGGACACAGCCACAGAAAAGGAAGAGACCAATGGGCTTAACATAGATCAATAAACATTAAGGAGAGAGGAGTCTGAGTGAATGGAGGGGGTATCAAGGAGAGGGGAAGCCATTCTAACAATCATTTGCTGATGTTGTAAGAAATTTAAAGAAAGAATAAAAAGAATTTAAAATTCTTTTTAAAAAAAAAAAGAAAAAAACATTTTTAAAAAATTGTGTACACCATCTAATCTACTAGCTGCTAACCACAGGTGGCCCATGAACATGAACACTGGAAATGTGGCTAGTCAGTGCAGGAACTGAAGTTCAAAATTTATCTTAGCTGATATAAGTAAATAATCATAGATGACTAATTGTTTCCAATTTCAGTGACTGTACTTATCTTTGTCAAAGAATGACTTACAGATATGAAAAGGAGAAATTGAAAGTTTATCTCACCCTAGCTCTCTCATTTCTTTCCTTCCTGAACAAATTCTTTCTAAAAACTTTCAATGCAACAGAGCATCTGCAGGGATGTGGAAGGAGAGGAACCTAGAGTAGGTGTGACCAGCAATGGGACAATTGCCTGGATATTTGATTTATTTAGCAAATTGTACATGTGTTTATGGTACTGTGGTTGGGTTTTTCTTTATAAAAGAGTATAGATATTATTTAAATGTGTAATGAGATAGCAGGAGATGAACTTATATGCTGTCAATAGTTTGCTTCAAAATAATTTAGTGATACATGAGAAGGGGGCAATGAGATAGAGATGAAATAAGACTGGGTGGGAGTGGCTAGCTATTGTTAACTGGTTGACAGCTGCATGAAGGTCTATAATGGAATGAATCTTTTCTGCTTTCATTTATGCTTGAAATGGTTTATAGTAAAGTGTCCTTTTAAAAGATCCTAGTCATTGTTTTAATCTATAAAGGAAAAGGTAATATCTTTGACCCCAACTCACTTAAAACATATATTTAAAGCTGTATTTACATAAATTAAATATTTAAATTTAAATAAATACATTTAAACATGTATTTTTCTTCTAAATACTGCTTTAGTGCATCATTTAAGTTTTTATATGTGATTTATTTATTGTCAATACAACCTAAATATTTTCTCATTTTTCATACCAAATTTGTTTTAATCTGCAAATTATTTAGACATGCTTTTAAAATGTCAGTATTCACAACACCCCTGGACTGGGGTGTGAAA
>PVHY01008448.1:0-51735 GCA_004024945.1 Uropsilus gracilis | reverse complement strand
CCCGTGCTCGACGAGAGCAGCGGGGTGTGGGGGTCCCGGGCGGAGGTGGGGGCAGCGCAGGCCGAGGGGCGTCTGCGATTGTTCTCAGCACCCCTCCCCCACCCCACTCCATGTGTCTGTTTGTCACTTGCAGCTGAAGATGGAAAGAGCCAGGAGAAGGGGAGGCGGCGGTGGCCGCGGCCGCGGAGGCAAGAATGTAGGGGGCTCTGGCCTAAGCAAGAGTAGACTCTATCCCCAGGCCCAGCACTCCCACTATCCCCACTACGCGGCTTCAGCCACCCCTAATCAGGCTGGGGGCGCAGCCGAAATCCAAGAGCTGGCCTCTAAAAGAGTGGACATCCAGAAAAAGAGGTTTTACCTAGACGTGAAACAAAGCTCCCGGGGCCGGTTCCTAAAGATAGCCGAAGTCTGGATAGGGAGAGGCCGGCAGGACAATATCAGAAAGAGTAAACTGACCCTCTCCCTGTCTGTGGCAGCAGAACTGAAGGACTGTCTAGGGGACTTCATCGAGCACTACGCCCACTTGGGCCTCAAAGGCCACCGGCAAGAGCATAGCCACAGCAAAGAACAAGGTTCCAGGAGGAGACAGAAGCACTCAGCACCTTCTCCACCAGTCTCTGTGGGGTCTGAAGAACACCCTCATAGTGTCCTCAAAACAGACTACATAGAGAGGGACAATAGGAAATATTATCTAGATCTGAAGGAAAACCAACGGGGTCGCTTCCTAAGGATTAGACAGACCATGATGCGGGGGACTGGCATGATAGGTTATTTTGGCCACAGTTTGGGCCAAGAACAGACTATTGTCCTCCCAGCACAAGGAATGATTGAGTTTCGGGATGCCTTGGTTCAGCTAATTGAAGACTATGGTGAAGGGGACATAGAAGAACGAAGAGTTGGAGATGATGACCCAGTTGAACTCCCAGAGGGGACTTCTTTCAGAGTGGACAATAAAAGGTTCTACTTTGATGTGGGCTCTAATAAATATGGAATTTTCCTGAAGGTAAGTGAGGTGAGGCCACCTTACCGTAATACTATTACTGTTCCGTTCAAAGCTTGGACAAGGTTTGGGGAGAATTTTATCAAGTATGAAGAGGAGATGAGGAAAATTTGCAACAGCCATAAAGAAAAGAGAATGGATGGCAGAAGGGCCAGTGGTGAAGAACAAGAATGCCTCGACTAGAGTGAAATTGAACTCCATCAGGCAAAATTTAAAATCATAAATTGGCTAAAAGTACTGATCCACAATCATTTGAAGTTTTTCCTCCTTTTTTTTTTTTTTTTTGGCCCTTTGTTATTAGTAATACCTCTAGTAGTTTATACTTCAAGGAGTCTGATTCTCATGTTATGTTACACATATGACATTCTAATTCTCATGGGAATTCCAACCTTCCCAGAGCTAAATAGTTTAGCTGCTTCAACTGCTCCAGACTATTGAAGTATGCAAATCAGCACAAAATATGACATTCTGACATTCTAAAAACTATAACTTAAGATTTACATTGCACTAAGACAAAATCTTGAAAAAAGATTAATATGAAAGTGTGAATTTCCATTTAACAAGTTCCAGAAAAAAAGAATTGCATTCCTGCTTCATTAAAAGCTGCTAAGATTACCTGTAGGACAGTTACCACAGAAACAGAAATTGACCTCAAGTATAAGTATATTTATTTACAAAAGTACAAGTAGAAATATGTTAATTGGATAACTAAATATTAAACAGTACTATTAGCGAATCAAACCTTAGAGTTCTGTAGTAGTCTATAATTTCAAATTTTGTGGTAACCCTACAGTTTATAGTTGCCATATCAAAGCCATGGGAGAGTTTTAATTCTATGGTAGTTACATTCCCATCTTCACTTCTGTTTATCATACCATATATTTTTATTGACCTTCCAAAGTTTCAGGAATTGTACTTTTATGTCACTGTTGAGTGGGAGGCTTCATCCTATGGCTTTGCTATGGAAATCTTGGTGTTTTAGGTTTTCATGCTAATTTGAAGATTGTGAGAGATTTTTTCCTAAAATATATCATGGACTCAAGGTGTTATATTTTATGCTTCTTTAACACTTTCAGAGGGGTTGGTGCACCAGTTAACTGATATAAATATGTGTCTGTAATAATATATTTCAGTAGCACTTTTGCAGTTGCTACCCTTAAAACCATGTAAACACTTCCAATATAAGGCTGTTTTAACTCCAGAGGGGGAAAAAAAGCACTTTTTTTTTCTAAAAAGCATTTAGAATGTAAATTTATGCCTGGGAAAAAATATTATTTGAAGATTAGTTGTAGACTTATTTGAAAAGAAAATTCAGGCATTTTCCAAGGTGCTCTTTGTGAAACTTAAAAAAGTTTACATAGGACTCACCCATTTTACATGTATTAAAAATTCTTTCCAGGAAGTGCCACACCAATTTTTCAAAACCTAAGCAGTTTTTTAAACAAGTGGATATAGTGTACATGTGTACCAACCCACCCTGTATTAACTGAACTTTTATCTGTTGAGCTACATTTTATTGTGAATGAAATTATTGTCTTTTATCTTGACTTTATTCACCTCCCACACAGTAAGTCCATGTAATCATAATTAAGAGCCAGACACTGATTTCAACCCCCAAATATAGTTCTCAGTGATGAGAGCAGGCTGCATGGATTGAGATCAGAATGTAGCTCTTCTTTTATATGCTAGAATTAAGTTTAAATTATTTTAATATTTTTTTCCTTCAGAGATTTGTCCCCAAATACCTTTGAGTAAGATCATTAAGGAAACTCTATTACATGAATTAAGAAAATTTCACCAGTTGATGTTGCATAAAAATAAGTGATCAGTAACCCAGACTTGTATGCTGCTGTTGGTTTACAGATTGCATTTCAAGTTTCCTCAAGTAGTATGAAGGAATCTCATTAGTTTATTATAACTGTGGGCCATCTGGATCACTATGGAACAACTGAAGGTTAAAAGATAATGTTAGTACTAGAGTTAATAGCACATGGTGGGTGTAGAGACTCTAAAAGTAGCAAGGCTCTTTATAAAGTCCTAACTGTAAAATAACTGTAGGCTTGATAAAAAGTAGTTTTTGGTATATAAAGGAGTGGTGTGCACTTGAATTACTGTACTACTGATTGTTATTGCTGCCCATCATAGTGCCTATTAATAATAATCAACCTGTCAGATCTTGGCAAACTGGAGCTGTGAATATTCAGCATTTGAGTGTTCCTATCACTATTGCTACAACTATATACTCTTAAAACCTTCCCTTCTAAAATATTTATGACCATTAAGTCTAAATTATTTCTGTTTTGGTTTTTAGTCTGATAAGATTGAGTATGTGTATCTATATATACATACGAGTGTGTATATGTGTGTATTATAAATATACATACACACAGTGCTGTGTCAGACTCAAAGACAAATATCTTTAATTCATTGTATATAAATACTAGTAGTTTGAGTTGCATTATTTGTATTAAGTAAAGAATTGGTTACGCAGCCAACTTTTCTACCTTGTATATATACGTCAAAGTTTTTACCATCTCAAAGCTGCAAATTGGGTAGATGCATATATACTGGCATTTGAATACTTTATAGTCATTATGCCTTCTGCCAGTTCATTTGTTTCATTTTTTTTCATATTTCATGTATACATTGAAAAATGAAGTGATGCTATGATTTTTTTTTTTTTTTGAGGCTTAAAATTTCATTCACTAGCCATAATCAAGTAAGATCCAGTTCAGAACTCTGGTATTAGAATATGTATTGCCATGTATCTTATAAAATAAGCTACTATTCTTACCTGTGCAATATACATTTTATTTATTGTTATTTGTAATGTAAATGAAGTTGCAAATGTACATGGTATTCTTCAAAATAATAGGATCCCTGCCTTGAAGACCTTAAAGTCTTAAGGCAACTGGTTGTTAGAAGTTAAAAAAATGATCATTGAAGTTAGTAACCAAAATACTACTAGTTCACTGTATAAATCTAAAATACTGATGATATTTGCACATAATAATTCAAGCATAATGTGGTACAGACTCAAAACTGTAATAATATAAGCTAATAGTATGAAATTTGGAAACGGGTTCCTCATAATAGTTGGCAGTATGCTCCTAGCAATTGAAAAGCAGCATTAATCTGTTGCTTATATGCAAAAGATGCAATGTATTATAAAAATATTAAACTTCTGCCACATTTTATAATTTTCCTTGTTAAAACCCCAAACTGCCATGTCCCTTAAACTTGAGTCAAACACAAGCTTATTTGCACTAAAGAGCATGGCCAAAAAAATAAATGACAGGGTGGAAAAACTAGTTGGAACCTCTTGAAATAATTGGTTCTAATGGGAGAATTTCACATTTGTCTATTTGAAAGCTATATGGTCCAGGCAGACAATCTGTCAGTTCACTAATTTAATGCACTTTACCTTTTGTATATAGAAGATGTACATTTATGCTACTTGACAGGTGGGATGTGTTCTAGTAATTATGTAGTTAGACCCTGTAGGGTGATCTCTTGCATGCATGTTTATGTTGGAACTGCTGTAGTAACAAGTTTCCATTAAATCAGTATAATGGAGAAGGGTAGAAAATGCTTTTGAAGCAAATTCTAATATATTTAACAAAGAATTTTAAAGTAGAGTTCATATTCTTAAGGACTAGAGTCAATTTAAAAAAAAGCCAAGTTTTGCCCAGACTAGTATTACTGTTGAGACTATATCTAGTTGAAGTTCCCATATTACTCTGAAAGTTAATTTTGGGAATTTGTGGACAGAAGGTTTTTTTTTAATGATTCTGTTTCAACTTGTTGATATGTGTTTAACAAATGAAAAGACAGTACATGGTACTGTATCAGAATTAAAATGGTCCATTGATATGGCATCATTATACTAGACAATGAAATAAGTCCATATTTCAAATTAAGAAAATGCAAAGAACGTGAGAACAATTACTGAAATAAATGATTTTTCAAGATTGTCAGAAAAACTGGGGTTCACCAACCAAAAAGGGTGTGTGGGGAGGGAGTTAGTGTGTATCCTTTCATCCTAAAAATTTCCTAAGATGTACATTTGAAAACTAGTAAATGTTGCTTAATAGTAGGTTGTATGTTCTTTACTAAGAAACACTGTGTACTAATCATTCATCAAGAATATGTTATATTTACTGCATTCATTCCATATCTATGGATAAGGTACATTATATGTCTCATCCTATCTTAATAGAATCATGTATTTATATTGTAATTTTGAAAATATTTTCAGTAAAATAAACATATCTGAGCTGCACAATTTGAAGAGAAGAAATTGAAATACACCCTCAGACATTTATTTTTAACAAGCAGCTACCTTTGAAAACTGATGCATGTATTATCATTCCTTTAGGTTTTTTTCTTGGTTTATTCTAATGTTTAAGTGAATAGTATTTAATTTGCATTTTAAACAATTTCCTGAAAATAAGTTTTTCATAAGTGAGATTTTTTTTCCCTACTCATTTCCAAGTGTCTTTCACTGGAACTATTTATAAAATCTTATTCCAAGCTTTATATAAGGGCTTTACTTAGTCACCACATAATTTGAAGTCTGTCTTTACCAAAACACCAGCCATCTTTGGCAGGATAAAATCTAAAGTATACCTCATAGAGAGGTTAAAATAGATCCTGTGCCAACAGAGTAATACGGATGTAATCTTTATCGTTGCCAACTAAGATTCATAAAATCTTCATGAAGTTTTCTTAAAGAGTTATTGGATTTCACAAAGTAATGGTGGCTAATGGCTGGCCTATCAGAGGAAGAGAATAAGGACTTTAGCATGCTGTTGTGACAATCCATGGTCCACACTGCTGCAGTAATGAGATACAGAAAAAGTGTATTTTCCCGATTTAATGTCAAGTGTTTAGATTACAGTACTCTGTCATGAAGTAAACACAGATTTATATAGGTGGATCTTAGAAAATCAATAAATGTTAGTATATTTTCTTGTATAATGTAAAAAATTACCTAGTTAATTTGCATTTTCAAATAATTTAAATTTATTTTAGTAGTGGGTTCTTAATATTTTTGAATAGGGAAAACATACATATAGTACAAAATTTAAATGCTACAGTTGGGTAGACAGAGCAAAATTCAGTGTTCCCAATTTCTGATATATCCTAGAGTTAGTCTGCATGCACAAGCCTACATATATATATATATGTATATATATGTATATATATATATATATATACATTTATTCTTTTTTAACATACAAATGAAAACATACTATCTCGCACCTAGTAGTGTTAATTTTATGTCTGGTTTCAATTTAATTTCCCTTTTACTTAGATGCCATACTTGATTAGTTAACATCATTTAATTTTAATTTGAACTATATTATTACACCAGTGGGATATCAAGGAACTTTTTAATGAATCCCATTGGTTAAATTAAAACATGTACATATTAATTTTTAATGTATTAATGCTCAGTTTCCCCTTTCTCTCTCTGATCACCTTGTCTTCTAATCTTCCCCTTCCCTCAAGAAAATTGTTGGTCTATTTCCTGAAATAATACAATTCAGGAGTGACAGGATATTAAATTAACCAAATGTTATTTTAGATTAAATATGTTCTCTAAAAAAATTTTTTAAAGCTTTAACAAATTGTCTTTTACTCAGCTTTTACTAATTCTATTACTGTTTTTTTAATCCAAATACCTTAGCATTATAACAGCAAATGAATACTAGAACTATAGTAAAAGGTTATGACTGTTGAAATCTTTTGATTTATTGACATGAGCTTTTATTTTTATGATGAAAAAGATACAAGGTTATTAATCAGTAATTCATTTAGCAACTTAAAGATGTAATAAAGTGTTAACACTTAACACTAGTCTTTGTTGTTTAAAGCATGATTTCCCATTGAAGGATCCAGAATCTGTAAGATACACTTGGGACCAGAAGTTGCTATGATGATTTGGGGAAGGAATTAAAAACTCTGAGATATAAGATAACAAGTATGACTGAAATATATCCATTATCTACTAGAAAAATATAAAAAAGTAAATATAATTGTTTAAAAAATGAAGTTAGCTTTCTTACTGAAAATGTAAAGAGCTACTTAATACCGTAATTCTCTTTTCAGTCACATCAAGGGTACATTTAAGAACACTTTTCTAATGATTTTTTTTAACTGAAAAAGCAATGTTCCATACTTGAACCCTAAAGGGCACTTTTTAGTTACAAATTAAATCAAAGTAAAAGATCCAAAACTTAAAAATATCTTAAAGAATATATGAGTTGGGGAAGAACTTTTTTAATGAATTAGTATATGCATTTTTTGAAAATGTTAAAGGGTTTAAAAACTTAAAACATTGGTTTTGATAGGGTATGCTACTCTTCGTAGTCACCCACTTTCAGTTTAAACTTTAATAGTGCCATAGTGGGTAGCATGATTTTCTTTTTGTAAATTGAGAGAGTTATTGTTAGAAGACAGGATCCTCTTAAACATGTATTTTTAAAGCATAAAGCAGTTTGCTTCTATTTTAATGATAAATAGTTCATTATCCTTTGTAGCACTTATGCATTGGTAACAATCTCCAGGTAATTTCTAGTTTACTCTTAAAATGGTTTATAGTATTGTTTTTTTACTTAAAGAGAGGGGTCAAAAAGAAGGTAAATTCACCTCAAGAAATGAGTTTTGCTTAATATTAGGCTAAAAGAATATTAATTTCTCATTTTCCATCAAGGAGTTTCCCATGTTGCTTCCTAGTAAATTGTGTTTTCTACACCTTATCTTTTCAATATCCTTTTTGAAAATGTACTTATTATTGAGGCCGATGGAATCCAACAGTAAATAAAAATTTACAGTGAATTATTGCTGCTACAATGAAGTTAGTTTGTGATGTAAATATGAAGTATTCCTCTAAATGGAATATATTTCTTTTTAATGTTACTCATTTATTTCTAAGATTAAATAGTAGTCTGTTTTCTCATTTTACTCTTGTATTTATAATATATTATTTATGTATTTAGTTTAGTTTATATATTATTCTATTCAAAGTTTTCCTTTTTCCCAGGAAATAATAGGGAAAAAGAAAAAGAAAGGTAATTCTATGTAAAAAAGTTGGAGTGGTTTGAAGTGTAAGAATGGGGGTGTGTTGGGGGCTTTCCTTGCTCTTTCACTATATTAAAATGATGATATAAATCTGCTTTACTTGATTTGATTAAAAACAGACTTTCTTATATATGAGATTCTTATATTCAGAATATTTACTGTTTTATTTTTCTTAGATACAATGGTTCTGTAGGATAATACTCTCTAGGTTGATATTTATTTTGCTGTAGATTTTGATGATGTTTAGATGTAGCAGATAAAAAAGAAGAAATAGAGATGAGAAATGTAGTGGCTGGTTCATTTGCTTCCAAAGAAATCAGTCTGATGCAAATGGGAAAATTTAATCATTTCAAAATTAAATCCCTATTTAACCTTTAAAAGAGCATCTGAAAGAAAAATAAAATCTAAGTCTCCCAGTGTATATAACTTGACCTTGAACAAATCATTTAACTTCTGTTGGATGCCTTCCTTATATGAAAAATGAACAAAATTACGATAGAAGATAAGGTTCCCACCTACTTTAAGCTTTTAAAATTCTGTATCAGTGGAGTATGAAAGAAAATAGGAGTATACCAGAGTTGGAAAGTATAAAAGACTATTTTCAAAATAGTTACATGTAGTAGCCTGTGGTGATGCCCAAAAAACATGTGTGTCAGTTTTATAGTATGTATGTATCTGTAGCCACATGAAATAAAATTTGTTCCTAGTCCTTTTTAAGACCAAATTGTTGTATACTAACTGCTTAACTCTCAACTCTCCTATGCTTTAATTTATAAGAAACACTTCTGTTTCGTATATAAATCTCATTTTGGGGAAGTAGTACCTCTTGTTCCATAGTTATTTCTTAGGTTCTGCATTGCAGAAGAATTTTAAAATTCACTTCATGAAATATCATTTTTTTCTGAAATAACCATAAAATTACACTGTTAATAATACAGGCTACAACTGTCGTTGCACTTGTCTCTGAAACTTACTGCCTTGGACCGCTATTTACTTGCTCCTATTGAAACATCCTGTATTAAAAAATAATGGCATTTAACAAGAAAATTAGGACTGAAACTGAACTGTAAACAGTGTGATTCTGCTGTAGAAGACCTATAACTACTAGGCTATGCAAAGATAAAACATTATAATGAATTTGTTTTAATCTTAAAGAATGGCAATGGTTGATGATTAGAAGGTAACAGGTGCAGCATGCAAGATTTTTGTCATGGAGGTTTTTACTGAGCACCTAATCCTCTACTAACCAGTGTGACCCCCCACTGCCAATAGAGAGAATTAAGAGTCGTAACTTACTCTCCAGACTTCTCTTTTTGATGCCTATTTATTAAAGACAGTGCTTAAGAGTAACCAAGATATGTTTTGAAGTGCATAGGCACCTGTGTAAAATACAAATACAAAGTGTTGATTTCAGAAAATATCTGTACACATAAAATTCCATTGCAGACTGTTCAAAAGTGTAAAACAATCTTTGCCCTGGTGGTTCCCCAATAGCAATCTGGTTGGTCTCTTTTCAACAAACCCTAGAGTGAATTGGCTGTTTAGAAAATTTTTTCCTCTCCTCAAAATAGCAAGTAACATTTTAGTTCTTGATTGCTTTTTTGGTGTTTGAAATCTAAGAGGGATATAAAAAAATTACTTTGGCAGTTTTTTGCCCTTGCCATTTTAGCTTCCCATTTTAAACTTTCCTAGCACCTTTACCAAAAGAACATACCTAAGTGCCAAAACTACCCAGTAAAATACAATAAAACAATAAGATAATTGTTTAGAAATAAGAATATGCATAAGACACCTAGATTCCAAGCATTCCTTATCATTTCCTACTTCAGAAACTGCTATATTTTATTCTTAGGTTCTTCAGACTAACAGTATGATTTATACCAGTGATTGTCTAGAATTTCAATAAAACAATATTTGACATCTCAGTTACGGAATATTATGTATTACTCTTTAGTAAACACTCAGAAACGGTATACAGTAAACGATAGGTATAAAAATAGAATTCTGAAGTTCTGTTCCTCATAGCTTCTTCCCTTTTCTGTTTCCCTGATAAAAGTGGATGAGGAAACTTTGTCTAACAAATACCATAGCTCCATTCTGTCCTATTTATTCAAATGACAGTTGAAACATAGTACAAGTTCTGATCTTTGAAAATTTAGAAATTGCCCCTGTGAACTAGATCTAAAGATTCTAAGAAAGGCTACTGCTTCACTCAACTAATGTAAGATTCTTACCATAACCAGTACACTATTTAGGATGATTATAAAACATTTCATTTGGGAGGATAGGATGTGAACTGAAAGATTAGTTACTCCAACTAAGACTGGTTCTTCAGAAATTTTGACTCATGATTTACAGATAATTTCAGAAATTAAGAAGGCTTTTTAAAGAGAAGGTAGGTAGGTCACAGATAAAAAAAATAAAATAAAATAAAAACAAGGAGAAGGTAGGTAATAAAAGAAGTCAATCAAGGTGTGTTAGTATTAATAACTATTACTGAATACCTGCCCTATACTAGGGTATATGTATTTGTATATGGAGTCGTCCCACCAGGAAATACTATGTGATGTGACAGTTTGTCTAGTTTTTTAAAATTGAATGCTAAGAATTACAGTTCATAGATTGGAACTCTAATCCCTGCCAAGTATTTCAAATGTCAGTTTTTAAAAGGATTTGAATTATTAAATTGGGTTACCCTAATTCTACCCTTAAATGCAGAAAGGAGACAAGTTACCATTTGCTGTGGGTCTACAGTTTAATTTTCATGACCTAACACAGTTCAACTGGTTTGAAAATAAGCTGATGAATATACAAGTTTGATTTTTTTTTCTCAACTTTTTCAGCCATCTTATTCTTCCTACACTGTCCATTCATTTTCATATTCAATTACCAAATTTTCCCTCTTTTTTTCTTAACTCTAGTGGGTAAACTAAGGTGACTACCCTATTTGCAGATATATGTTTTTCTCCATTACTTTATGCCAGTGGTTTTCAAATTTTAGTATGATTAGGAATCACCTACAGGATCATTAGAACCTATTAAGCCATAGGTTCTAAGTCCCTACCTCCAATGTTTCAGGGTTAAGGAAAGGACCAAAATTTGCATTTCTGCCACATTCCCAGGTGAGAATGTGTCAGATGTGATGCGGATGATGTGGGGACCACACTTTAAGAACCGCAGTCTAAATTGATGCACTCTGTTAGCTGCAAAAGAGTGAAGGAGAAACTGTTGAAACTATTGTTAACTTTTAGGTAGAAAACAGTGGTAGTCATTCTGCCATGACATTAAGAAATCTTAAGCAACATTTTGTATATTCAAGTGTAGCTAAAAATTTTTAGGTAAAAGTTTAGGTAACATTCACTAGAGTTTAGGTAAAAATAACTTTTTTGTCTTGTTCTTTCATTATATTTAATAACCTTTCTGATCCCCTTATTTTTTGACAGCGATCTTGAAATTATTCTGATAGCAATTAACAATTATGAAGCCTTATAGGAAAAGCATTAATTTTCAAGTGTGTGTGAAATGAAGCATATTTTTTCATTTATTAAATGACTAGTATGTAAATCTTGATAAAGGAAAATGAGTAGTTTATTAAAGACTTAATAGTACAGAGTTTAGTGAATAATTTAGGATTTGAAGTTAACTTGAACTTAGTTTAGCTCCTTGATTTTTACACTTTGTGACATGTAACTCAAATGTTTCACTATTACTAAATTAGCCTAGATATATAGAAAATAAAGTTTAAAGCTTAAAATGCTTATTATTTATTAGGATATGTAAATGGTAAGAAATAAACTTTCTTTTAAAGCATATAGTAGTTTTATCATCTTGTGCCCTATCTACATATGTAGGCTAGAGGAACAACTTACTGTAAGTGTGCTTACAGTACTTTCTGAATTAATAATTAGACCCATTGATTTAAATATAGGAGTACTTTAACTGAACATTCCTTGAGCATATTTGAACATGTAACAGTTTATCTTAATGTATACCACCGAGTGGAGATTCTGTGATAAAATTAATGTGACCAAAATTAATAAAATGATCATATATATATGACTCATATATACAGCCATATATACCCTCCTGATAGCTATCAATCTGTCAGAAATACTAAATGAATTCATGCATAAATATTTGGTAGTTCTACAATTTCATTAACTCCTCTAACTATCAATGATTGATGCTCAAAAACAATGAGTAGACTCCCAATTATAAAAATAATTACACAGAAATAGTCATCAACTGGAAAGAATTATTATAGGTGCTATGACTTTATTTTTAATTATCCTGTTTTTAGTATAGCTGAAATTCAAATTTTAGATTTAAATAAATTTGAGAATTAGAATCTAGATAGCCTAGACAGTAGGGTAGATTTTTTTTAGTAGATTTCGACTCAACATATGGACAGACCATATTGTCACTTCCATATTATTGTAATTATTTAAAAGACTAGACATACACTTAATATAGGATGCATTAAGAAAATTAATCAGTAAAAAAATGAGTTATTGCCTCAATTCTTTTCAATTCAGTGACATAGCTGGAATTTTTGTAATGAGGTCTTTTGTTAATTGGGTAGGATAAAGAAATAGGTTTTAATTCTTACAGTATTCTGAAAACATGTTGAGAAAAAGATATTCTTTTATCTTAAAACAACATAAGAATTAGTTTTCAATTGTTCATAAGCATTTTCATGACTAATTCAATGAATTCATTTAAGTTTCATGAAGTCTGTCTTGGAAGTTAAATTTATCTTTTATAATTTCACTTTTAATCTTTTTTAATAAAGGATTATATGAGGAAATAAATTTAGTATTTATATTGCTATTTCACATTACCTACTATCAGTTATTTGAAAAGCATATGTGACAGTAAGGTAAATTGGAAAACCAAATTATTGAATAATAGCAAACAAAGTTTTCTTTTATAAAAACCCGAATCAAATTGTATTTAAAAGTTGAAGCAATAAAATAGTATTTTCATTCCTCATTTTTCTTGCATTGCTATTTTAACTTAAGATGGAAAGGAAAAACATCGTTTGCTAATTTTATCTTAAGTTTTGTGCTTCAGAGAACAAGTCTCCAAGTAAATTGATTATTGCTACAAATATGTGTCGTTCTTTCCTGGAATGTTCAAGACCTGTAAAGGGCAGGAAAGTAGCTGTGACAGTAATATCTAGAACTAGTATGAAACTCAGTTCTCACCTGCCAGGTACACTTTTACTTGATACTTCTTCAAGTCAACTGTGTTTTCTTATGATACTGTACCATTTCTAAATTTAAAGTAAACAATAATACTTTTACAAGAGAGACTAAGTTGAAATATACCAAAGTTCATAAACTGTAATTGTGTTGCAAAGGAAATTTTTCCCGCTAAAAAGATATTATGTGTGTAAAATTATAAAGAAAATACTACTTGTGTGTGTGTGTGTGAAATTTAAAGGACCCAGTTCTATACCTCTAAAAGTAAATTGGTTTCATCTAATTTATTACCATGATTGCCCTAAAGTACTTTGTTGAAGATTTGAAATCCATATCTGTAAAGAGAGAAATAGCTTTCATGCCAAATATTTGCCTTTATTTTATCCGTGCTTTACAGTTAAAACACTGTAACTCCAAAAACTTCCAAGTTTAGCCAGACAACTGAATCTTGCAACCCAAACTACCATATGATTCACTGAGGAATGTACTAATACTTAAAAGATATTGTTTTAATTCAGTAGTACCTCCTCTAAAGTAGTGGTTTGCCTCTGAGAAACTCAGAGTAATGGCCATGATGATGTCATGGAGGATACCCTCAAACATTAAACTATATTTGCATCTAATGTGTTTTAACCTCCTTTAAAATTTAGCACAGTCCTTCTCAAGCATTCTTGTAGATAGCATTCTTAAAATACATCTTCTGACCCCCTGATCCCAGAGATTCTGATTTGGTTGGTTCCGAATAGAGTTCAGAAATTGACATTTTTGTTTTGCTTGTATTGTTAGTGGTCTAAGGGGCCTTTTTTTTTTTTTTCTTTCCCCCCAATGGGCCTAGACTTGCAACCTTTTTTCTGTATCTTTTCCCAGCTGGAGTTGGAGTCACTTAAGTTTCAGTACTTTCAGTTATAACAGTAAGGGCTGATGACTTTTTTATTATGCTATTAATGGGTACTATCTAGAGCTCACACTAATTGCAGAGAGACTAAACACCTAAATTCAAATATTTAAAATGTTGTGCTATATTGGCTAACCTTCTGAACAATGATCGCCAGGAATACATGTTTCTCCCCCACTTCCTTAGCTCAAATTCAAACTATATGACATATAACCAACTAGTTACAAATTACTTGACATCACCCCACTAATTTCTCAACCAAAATATGAGTCTTTCCAGCCTAAACTAAATACAGAGCTTTTCTTATGCTTCTCATAAGTTGACCCTCTAAATCTCAAATAACTTTTCAGACATCCCCCCTTTTTTTTTCTTTTAAAACATAACCTCTTTTTAGAAATCTTGGTAAGTCTCCTTTTTGCCTGGTACAACAAAAGCTTAAACAGTTCTTCTAGTTACAAAAGATTTTCTTTACATAAATCCGAAAATGATTAAATATAATTATTAAACTCAGTTTCCCATGTAAAACTCCTATCCCCATAACTTTATTTGAGTCTAAAACCAGAAATTGTTTCTTACCCTTTAAATTGCCTTTACACCAAATATGCTGCACTTCATCATATCCTGTTCCTATTTTACCTTCAATCCCGTTGCTTCTTGATCACGATACTTAACAGACAAATGAAAATGACAAGTAACAGTGAAAGCGATCATTTTAAAACCTGGTGTGAAATACTATGTCATTTTTATTTCAATGACTGACTTGATTTTTTCCCCTGCACATCCTAAATTTGACTTCAGAAATATTCTTCCCTTTGCTAAATATAGAAATAATTCTGTTATTCTGTTCACTGAATGGATGTTGAGTGGCTATTCTCTGGCCCTATGCTAGAGACTAGGGATACATCTTTTACAAAAGAAAAATACTCTACTGCCATTAACTGCAAAAATGACCTGTCCAGAGTCATTTGATTCAAAGCAGCTTTGGAAGATTAAACTGTCATTTTATTCATTCAAAAGATTTTCATTTAATTATATGCCACATGTGAAGTAATGTGTTTTATGTGAGAAGTGTGCTTGAAGCTATTACAATATGTTATAATACTGCGTAACAATGTATCACTTTAATTATGTATATTCTGCTATGGTGCTCAAAATATATTTCATAGATAAAATTTAGAGAACTATAACAATAGTATTTTAAATGATGATACTGTCTTCCCATTCTGTTGATAGTGTCTTCCCATTTTGATGTCCTAAGATGAAAATAATTGTGTTTCATCACCTATACCTTCTGTGCTCACATAGTAAAGCTTCCTGGACCCTAGGTTGCAGATGACTTGGGGTGTTGTGACACCCCATTCAGGCTTATAAAAGACAACTGATTTCTGTGTATGCATGGGGAAGGGGATTGAGGAGAGGATGAGAGAGAGAGTTGTGATGACATTTATATCACATATTGCCATCTCCGTTGGCTATTATATCCATCCTCACTTTTATTTTACTTTCATCATATATAGAATGTCTTCACAAACTCCTTTTCTGTATATATGTCTGGATTTCCAAAAATCGGTGTTCTCAACTGAGTATGTCTTAATGATATGAAATAAGCCAGAGTCTGCTCTCTCTTAGTGTTGGTAAATCAGAACTTGTAATAATTTTGAACACAGATGGGTTGCAATGAAGAGCCATTAATAGATTCAACTAGTTACTGGTAAAAAATACTCATTTGTCCTAAAAGCTTTTCCTTAACTGACTATTAATTTTGGGATGTTTTCTAATTAAGTTAAATGTGAAAAAAATACAGAATTTAAAATTGCATAATTATATATAATACTTGACAAATAATTTAAAATATTTTTCAAAGTTTTTTCACAGATTGCATCTTATTTCATATTGAGAAAAATACTGATTTTGATTAGTTCTGTTTTAGTACCTCACTTAACATTTAACCAATCAGATTAAATTATTTGCAATAATTTGACTACCTAATAAAATACCAGCATTGTAAGGAGCCCACTGATTTCATAATAATATAGTAAAACTTTAAACTTGAAATCCAAATTTGGTAAATTTATAATTAAATTTAAATCATTGTATAAGATTTATCCTAGGAATTTTTCTGTCTTTGTCAGTCTTTAGACTCAGTTCTACATACATGTATTATTGATTTTTTCAGAAAACTATTAAGTCATTATATTGTGCTCATGTCTATGTACATTCTGCTGACCTGGGTTCAGCCTCTAACACTAACTCTTGAATTTCTGATCTTCTCTGTGCTATAGAGTCAATGCCTGGACTTCCAGAACTTGATCTTAATGATTGAAATACAGATCCCAACTGTTCCATTATAAGTCTTGTAATGGCACCTGCATTGCAGAGTAACCTGTAAAAACAGATACACTCTTTTTCAAAAAACCAGAAAAAAATGTTCCAAATTTTTATCAGATTAACTCAAAACCCCATGTCTTCAATTTACATCACTACACAGTGATAACAGTTAACAATTAAGGTTCCTAGAGCATTATTTTCATTCACATACAAAATTTAATCTTGCTCATTAGATTATACTTATTGAAATTATAAAAATAATACATGCTAGGAACATTTCAGTTTCAATAGGATCAGAAGTATAGTGGGTAAAACTGTTGAATGAAAAAATGCTATTAAGTAAATGGTCTTGCTTTTGGCATTTCAGGGTTAGCCCTGGTTTTTTAGCATCATTGAGAAATTAGCAGACTGAATTTTAAATTCTTACATACAAACTGAATTTTCCTCTCTGTTTCTGTAGTCAACAAAGTTCATATTGACTGAATCTGCACAACTTACCACATATTTATAAATGTAAAAAGGTCCCTATGCCTAGGATTTTTTAAAAGGAATCTAATAGCTACTTGATATATGCTTTTAGCTATGAGAGACATAAGAAATAATTTTGATCCATTTCATCTACCCCCTCAAGCAAGAGCAGCAATTTCAGGTGTATTCTTAAGTACTGAATCTCCACAGTCACTAGGCAATGTCGGGGTCTAGAAGGGAACAGTGAAGAGTGTAGACTGGGATCAACCAGTGTTGGGTTCAGATGCAAATTCTGTCACTTATTGTTTAATTTGGAACAAACTTTATAGAGTTATTGTGAGAATTGCATTGTTTATAGTTATGAATCATGGTATGCATTGCCATCTTTTAGAACAGGCAATTTATCAGTAAAAATAACAGCTAAGCTTGCTTACTCTCACAGAACCTATAGTCAGAATTCTTGAAAGAAAAATGTCAAGAATTTTAGCAAGCTTTCTGTGATAATAAGCATTTAGTGTCAGTAACATTAATTCTCTTCCAACCAAATTAAATTGAAGTAAAATGTGACAAAATTAGCAAAATTGGCATCTCTTTTCAGAGCAGGAACTCTTTGGTATAACTGTAGCAAAGGAGTGGGCTGGTTATCTTTTGAAGTTGTTTTCAGTCAAATATAAAAGCATACAACTGTACAAGCAAAAAAAATGGACAGAAAACTAAAAACACTAACTAGAAAGAAAAATCAGGTTTCATCAAAATTAAAATTTCCTCATCAGAAGACATCATTAAGAAATGAGTAAGATAAACACAGGCTGTAATAACAAAGCATAGTTGTATTTGCTGGAGGAAATCAGACCTGTTTTTATTTTGTTTTTATAAAATATATTCATTAGACATTTTGCATATTTTGGGGACCAGTTACCCCAGCACAAAAGGATTTTGTGAAAATTTACATTTTCTCTTATATTGGTCTAAGTATCCATAGTGACTTGATAACATGCGATTTTCTTTTCTAAATCGGGTATCAGCTTTTATTTTATGTTTTTCATTTGTAGTTTTGGTAATGTACCGCCTCATTTTATAACACATCAGGAAAATATTAAACATGTCATGTGACTTTTCCAAATCACTGTCATTTCAGAGTCTGAATCAGGCCTTGTTCAGTGACCCTTCTTCACCTCAATTATCTACTTCTTTAATCACTTTGCTTCAGAGTCAGTAGGCGACAGTACGTGAGATTCATTCAGAATACATGTTTTCTTCTCTCAGCATAGTTTCCTCACTTTTTGTATTAAAGTTGAAAACCTTAATACAGAACTATGTTTATGAGTCATTTCGATTACATCAGTAGCTTTTTGATAGTTGCTGTACCCTTTAACTTTTTTTTTTTTTTGTCAGTAAAGGAAACATTGTAATTCAGGCCCCTGTCACTGACACAAAGTCTTTCATATTGGTACTGAAATTTTCCTCATTTCATATGATCTGATATGTCTAATCTTGAACAATTTTTTCCTATATTTTAATACCTGGTATTTTGTTTTCTTTGGTATTTATGAACCTCTCATTATCTCAGAAATGTTAATGTAAAACACCATACACCTATTCAGTCTATGCAGTACCTAAATTTTTATTGTTCACTCTAATAAAGGAAAACTTTTAATGTCACAACTTGAATTTTTTAAGGGAAATTGTATAATTAAAAAATCAGGTTGTCTTGTATCGATTTATTGTTGGTTTACAACTGTCATTTATACTAAATTTTTATATCAAGAGTAGCAGTAAGCAGTAATATACGATAATGACAATGATGGTAAGCTTACATATTTCATTGCTTTTATTTTTTCTTTATTGAGTTTGCCTGTGCTTTTCCTTTTCAATCACACTGAATGTTTGAGGCTGCACTGTGAGGTGAGAAGTGACAATTTAAGGAAAATGAGAGCGTTCAGCTACTTAAGAAATAATTTTTGAGTTCCTCCAATAGAATGCTAAAGAGTTATGGTTTATTTTTCTTCTAATCTGATGTAGATAAGATAGTTAATTTACATATTTCAGTCCTTGTTTGATGTGTGAATTTGGGACAGTATAAGCTTTTGGTGAATTTGATTCAGAATTACAAAAATTTACTTATTTGGCTTTCAATTACAGTTTTCATTTTGCCCATGTATAGTTGGCATTCACTGGTAGGTAAATTCTATTCAGGATGCTATGATTTTCTCTGACAATCAATAGAATTTTCATTCTTTACTTGTTTTACTTAGTTTACACTTTTTAACTTTTAGAATTTTCAGATAGTGTAATCAAATGATTTCTATTTAAAATAATTGGAAGTTTTTGTTGAAAATTCATTGGATACTTTTACCCAGAGTGTAACCTTTTTAAAACTGATAAACATGTGGCCCCCCAAGATTTAAAGTAGTAGTACTTCATAGCTTCTTAGCTGAGATCAAGTGAAGTGATGTGATCATGATATATTGAGCCCTAACCACTAATTTTGAAAATGACTTTATACACTTGTTTATGCACCAAATAACATAGATAGAATCTTGTTTCCTTCCAACCTAATTATTTTAACTTCATCTGTCTCCATTTAGTATTAATGGTATAGTGGTGAATTTGGTATAGTACTTCTTCACCAGTGTTTGCTCATCTCTAGCAAACCAAAAAATTAGTAAGAACCATATTGCCATGATCACTTTTAAGTTGCATTTGAGCCAAGTGTTTAAATATTTGTTTTGTGTCTTTGGAAATTAGTGTTTTCACGGTGATAAATCTGACTTAGAAAACATTTTAAATATAAACAAAAATTGAATACTTTATAAAGTATCCTTTCTTAGACCTGATGCATTTAGTATGGTCATTTGACAAAGAATTTGTCAATTCTTTTTCCCGTTAAATAAAAATGTATTTTGGTTCAGTGCTCTGATATAAAATCCAGATCTTCCATGTAGTGTTCGTCATGAACCCAACTCTAGGATATGTTACTCTCTATGGGATAATATGGCGAAATTTTGAAATGAGAAAAAGAAAAATGTCACACAATCTCTAATATACCCATAAGAATATTGTGTTTGGTGATGCTTTTGAACATTTTATATTAATGTTTAATTTATACCCAGTGAAATGCTCACTTGTTTACTATGCAATCAGTTTTGGCAAATATGAAGACATTTCTCTCCACAAGTTTTCATGTACTCCTTCTCAATCAGCACCCCACTCTCCCCCACACCCTGACTTCCAAAAACAATCACTAATCTGATTTCTATTATTTTGTTGGTCTAGAATTTCTTATAAAGATTTTTTTTGTATTTAGCTTCTTCCACTCAACCTTATAGTTTCAGGTCATCAGTGTTACTGAGTTTATACAGTAGGCAGTTTCATTTTATTGCTGATAATACTGTTTTAAAGCAGGCCAAAAAAAAGTAGCTCTCTACTGAATATCTTGACACATGACTAACATTAAAGTCATGACAACAAATCAATAGAATGAATGAAGGGGACAATGTCCCCTGTAATTCTGATATTAAATGACAGTACTCCCAGCATTCAGACTTTCTTGCACTAATTAATATCATCAACAAGTGCTCTTGTGGAGGACTTGAAATTATTCTACTAAAAATAGATAACTGGACAAGTGTATTTAGCTATTGCAATGACCATAATATATCTGCTATTGTTTCCTTCACTTTATAAGTCTGCTTTCACTTCAGAAAGTAAATATGAAAAGTAATTCATATTTTTGTCATTATGTCATGAAGATATATGTCTTGTGATATCTCAATCATCAGAACTTGCTGAAAGATGCTTCCATTGTCAATATAGTGTTGCCTTGGTAGCTTTTACACACTGTTAAAAACACATTAACAAACTTTATAGACTTTATTAAAAAATCAATTTTATTATTAGATCCATAATTCTGAACAAAGATTGTATAAATGAAAGAAACATAGATTCACTTAAAGCAAAGTTTACACATTTGTTTTTCTCAAAGTTTTGATTGAATTTACCTAAATTTGCCATATTCAGCAAGGATTCATTGAGACTCTAGGGAGCAGCAATAAATTTAATCAAAGATTCCATTGTTATACTAAGGAGTCATAGTAAATTGTATACCAACAGATCTAACAAGTGAATTTCTACTGGTTTTGTCTTTTTTAAGAGTTGTTTAATCAAAGCACCCTGAATTTTTACATAATTAAATAAAAGAAAGGTTTAGTCCTTCCCAATCCTTACCATCTCTACTTTTAAGAATGAAAATGGAGCTGCAGAAACACAAAAAGATCCCAGAACACCAGCTCACATACCAACAGCATGCATAGCTAGCACTTTCTAATTTTATGGAAAGTTAATGTCATTTTCAATGTTCTTACAACTATACAACAAAGGAAAGAACAGTGTTATAGAACTATTGTGCTTGTATTAGTTTTGTAAAAAAAGACAAACAATGGAAGGTTTTACCAGTTTCTGAGAGAATATTAATAAAGTTTCAGATTCTCATTCTCTAAATATCATCCATTTACTAGTTTTCTCACTTCTTTCCCTTTCTGTCTACTAATAAATACATTTACTTTTCTTCTTCCCACTTATATTTATTTTCCCGCTGTGGTTCTTAAATTTTTTTTACCATGTTCCTATTCCATTCTAAAGATCCCAAAAACACTAAACGGGACTTCCCTTTAACATGACCCACTTTAGTGTAGAGATTGGTATAAATCTTATTTCTCATAAAAAGATAGTTATATTTGAATTACCAGTAGAGTATCATTATTATTATTATTTAACTAAGGAAATAATCAGTTTTCAGTGCTATCATATTAAACCTCAAGGATACACTTTTCAGACTACGAAGATGATTACTTTCAAGCAGTGTGCATGAATTCTTTAAGCATTTTATCATTTTACTTGTAATAATTAATTTTAGTTAACTGCCAATAATTCTAGTTGCCATATGGATAAATGAGAATATAGCTCTTGTTCTCATTTGAGATTGAGTAATGATACCAATTTAATGTTAGAAGGCAAAAGTCTGATTTCCCATTGTGTATACTGTACTGGAAGGATATTGAAAAGTCCCTACCATAACAGAAAGTAAAACTGATAATAAATCATCTTTCCTATTCCTAGGTATCTGTGGTTCTGAGTAGTGAAAAATTAGATTTTTGCTTCCTAATTTGAAAATCAATACTGTTTTTGTTTTCTCTTGTTCAAAATGTTGAAATAATGCTGTTTTTATTAACATGAACAATTTAGAAATCCAAACATAATGTAATTTGTAAAGCCATTTGTGTTTCCACTGATGTGGTTTAAAATACTAATTTTTACAACAAATAATCTTACCATCCTCTCTTTGAAATGGGAAATGGGAATTTAATTGGTAAGACATATTCTTTAGGGGAGCACATTCATGTAAACTAGTGGGAGTAGAGTCAAACTCTTCACTACAAATTTTGTTGAATATATAAAGGATTGTAATGGCCAAATTACACTGGCCTAATTGAGGTAGATTTTTTTCGCATAAAAGACATGCAAACATGGTTTGGTTTTGTTTTTTTAAGAGACTAGGTCTCACTGTGTTGCCTAGGATTGTCTCAAACCTGCGGACTCAAGTGATCCCCAGCCTCAGCCTCCCAGGCAACTGGGATTACAGGCACATGCCACTATGCCCAGCTCAAACATGGTATTTTTGTAAAAGAAGTAGTAACGGTATTTAAAGAAGCTTTTCATAATCGCAGTTGTTGAAGAGTTCCAAATCAACAGACTTTTCATTTTATCCCTTTTTCTTAACAAATAAATCGTATCTAATATTGTATGGCCTCCCACCTAATCAGACGATAAACCACTTAGAACAAAATAGAAAAGAGTTAATTTAACCTCAATATTTACCTAGCACACTAAAATTGTCTCAAGGATCTCAGCTTTTCCACACTAATTTCCAAAGAATTGAAGGGCCACTACACCCTCAAATTTCTTAACAGTATAATGGTCTTTTCATTCCCTTGTGATGTCCATGCTCCTGTTTATAGTTATAAGGATTATTTCCACAGCTCATTATGCCTGAATTGGATTCAGAATAGTCTATTTTATGCAGAAACAAAACTTTAAATACATGCTAAAAGGAAAGGTAATTAATTCAAAGTTTTAGGAGTAGTATTAACAGTCAATATAGTTTCATTGGTATTCCAGAGGACACATACCATATGTGCTTTTTCATTGTAATTTAAGAGTGATAACTATCCTAATATTTAATAATGTCTACTCAGTAGAAAACCAGCACATCTTTTCAGTCCAGCTGGGGGAGAGGGATGTGTCTAAGCGATACTATGTTGAGGCTATTTGCTATATTTTCTCAAACTCATTTCTCATTAAACCGATGTATAGCGTTTTTGCATTTAGCAAAAAGATAAAGGTAAACACTCTACTAGTCGAGCTATACAGCAGACAAAAAGATTTAGTATTTGGTCACAAAGAGCAAATGGTATAGGTAAATAGCACAGGGAAATAGCTGCCATCAGAATGGAGAAGTATTATAAGACATTTTAAAGTCCTGTATTACTCCATCACTCTACAAGCACTGTACAAGCAATGTGTTTACTTTCCTCATAGGAATGCAATGAAAATAAGTATTATTATAACTAATTGTGGAGTACTTTGGAAATGAAATGTACTACAAAAGAATTGAATAATAGAAAAAAAAGATTAAATTTTGTAATAGGAACAGTTCTAGATATGATAAGTATTTATGCCATCATTATAGAACTGCTACCAGGGAAAAGCTAACTTAGGGAAATACAATTGGCTTACATTTGCCAAGTCAAGAAAATAGCTGTATATTAGCAAGAGATTATGGAATCTTATTTGGCATAGTATCAGAGCTAAATACATTTGGAATATTGCATGTGTGGAGTTTCCACATTGTGTTATAATCTCCTGCATTCCAGTGCTTTTTATTTTAATGATTTCTCTAATGTTTAAATGACTCCACTATTCAAGACTATTATTTACAATAAGGAGTTATATTCTTATGCTAAGAAATTGCTAGGAGGACTTTTATATAGGATGCATTTGTTATGTAAGATTCATTTCTATCCTCTTAACCTATCAGTGTGTTGGATTTGGGAATATGTTACCAGTGATTTATCATGCTTGATCCTTTCTGATTTTATTTGTTTTTAAAATTTGGTAATTCTCTTAGAGGACTAAGGTAAAACAGTTATATTCCAGTCTACATCCTCAAAAATTAAAGAATTTGTAGGATTAGATATCTCTTTCATATGCTTTCATAGTAATTTTTATACTCAAGATTAAGATTCTCAAGCTGTAGAAAAAGGATGGAGCCCTTTCTTAATCATTTACTTTTCCATGATTATGAACTAATCCTAATTTTAACATTAGCACTTTTAGCATTTTTTCCCTAATTAAATGAGGAACTACACCCCAGTGGTTAGCCTGTGGCATAACAGAAGACAGATGATCTGTCATTGAGAATCCTGATCTTGCATTTTTCTCTTCTTCTGAATATAATTTTTTTCTCTTTTATGGTGAGATAGTTCTGTTGTTTAACATCACTCTAAAGCAACAAAAATATTAAAAATTTAAACTTATGTGCATGTCTAATTTTAAAGTATAAATACAGTTATTACGTGGTAAAAATATCTACATTTTTTAACTTTCTTCCTTGATTTACCAAGTCAAATAATTTCTACGTAGTTGCTTATTTGTTTCATATTTTGGTGCTTTGGTTCCTAATGTCCTTTTGATCTTTTTATATTATCTTTATACATTTCCATTTAGCATTTCTACTTATAATAAAGATATAGAAGCATGAAAATAACATGCATCAAGCATTTTTCTATACTTACTAGAAATGAGCAATTAGCTCTGTAAACCTCATAATTTCATACCATTTTCAAAACTTGATTATCACATATGTTGTTGCTACAGTGCTTGAGGAGAGTATGTATGTCATAAGTAAAAATAGGATAACTAAACCAATGTTACAAGAGAAAAAAAGCTTATTATAATGCTGGTGCATTGATTGGAAGGGTATTATTAAATTTAATACCTAAATAAAATCTCATGATGTTTTCAAATTTTACCAGAATACTTTGACTGTATTTGGATTTGAATTTTCATAGTGACAAAGGTTCTCAACAGTTATTTTTAAAAACACACCATCCTGTTTTCAGAAAGTTGTAATTTATCTTCTTGCTTATATCTGTGCTGAGTTTGTGAAACTGCACTATACTATTATAAAGAGGTAAATTTCACATATACTCAGATTTAGTAAAGTAGCATCATGTGCATTTTTAAAAATTTTTGTTAACTTGTGGCACTTTGGTAAAGGAATGTGCAATTATAAAACATACCATTTTAATTTTTTAATTCCCAGGAATTTCTCTTACCAGAGAAACTAGATTCAAAACCAAACCCAGCTTTAAGACTTGCACTTTTTCCCAGACAGTTCCTGTTTTTCTAATTATGTGGAATATTTAATTTAAAGCATTTTTTGCAATGAGTTTTAGCTTTCGTTCTCCATCCTAACTTCAAAAACTTTTAATTTGAGAAATGTTATAAAATATCCAGTGGAAATTAAAGACTTTTTTAGGCATCATGGCCAATAAGCTGGTAACTGACTTTAGTGATTTTCTGATAAAAATTAATTAAATTCCTGAAAATGAATATTTAAACCACTTAATTATATTTTGTTGATTTTAACTAATTAAGTAGTTATTGTACACATAGTCATAATTTATCTAAAAATCTGGAGCTGACTAGATGACTACAAGTATATAGCTATGCTTAAAGTAACCCCAGATCCTCAAAAAACAAATGACAAAAACTAGAATTCTGTATGATTATGGCTATTACATATCTTCCACTACCCTACCAATATTTTACTGTGATATTCTCATAGGGAATAGAAACAAAATAAAAATAAATACAAATGCTTTAACATTAAATGTTGATATCAGTACAGATTGTGTATAAACTATTGCAATAAAAATATTCATTGTGCCTGTATTTTAAGAATTTCTCTTAGATTTTCTGTCTTTTTCATTTACGGCTGTGTTATCACTGTAAAGGTGAAGACAACAGAATATGTGAATAAATGAAATGATGGCCCTGTTAGCCAGGGGATTAAGTATTCTGTTGAATTTTTTGAGAGGCATTGGCTGCTATATATTGAAATAAATTAGATTGTCCACAAACCACATGTGAGTCATCTGCAGAAATTATACAGATTCCCCTCTCATAAAATTAATTCAGATTTATAATTAAATTTTATAATTTTTAATTGCTGATTATTTTAAATTACTTAATATGGATTAAAAGATTAAATGAAATAAGACCTAACTTTTAGCATACTCCCATATACTGTCAAACTTCTGATGATGTTAAGTTTCCTCTAAAGCCTTAAAATATTTTAGTAAAAATTTAATTACTTGGAAATGAAGGCACTTTATTACCTTTAACTATTTGTCTTTATAGAATTTGTCTAAAATTCCATAAAATATTATTTATCCTTTTATAAACTTATCCTAACTTATGTGTTTTTCTAAAGCTTCTTATAATTCAACTATTTTAGCTTAACAGAAAATTGTGTTACATAATATAACCAGTGAAAAATGCAGAAATAAAATTCAAGAAAAACAAAAGTGTATGTGGTAATTGCAAAACTGTTAGTCTACGTTAGTCTTGCTATCATTTGAATATAAAATGTTGTAAACTTTTAAGGCGTTTTTATTGCACAATATTCAGACAATTTTTATTTTTTTAATCTTATTTTCAATGGGTAATACCTTGTATTGAAATGTTGATCAAATGTAAGGGCAAATGAAAACTGTTGAACCAGCCAGTCATAACTTAATTTCATTTTAGTTGAGTTTTTTTAAAGTAGCCCTAAAACATTAAGACATCTGTTTTATTTCTTACCCACTCAAGTCACCTATGCCTGATAAATCACCTAATTTAAACCAGTAATGTGAATATGCTGCTGTATATAGCTGTTTGCTATTCCAAAAATTAAAAGTTGATTTCCACAAAAGATTGGATTCAGCAGAAAAAACATAGGATAATTTCTTTTCAGAAATCAAATTTTTTTTTCAAACTAAACCTTACATCTTCCTGACATAAGGATAGGCTAACTTTTATCTAAGAATGTTCTTCACGGAAGAGCACTTCAAAGAGAATAAACTTTGCTTTCTTTGTTTGATTGGGGGAAGTTCACTAAGAAAAAAACTTTTATATAATTTTATCTTTAATTCTTTCTCTGATGTGGCCATTTCTATCCCTAATTTTAAATATGTTTTACTTAAAATAAGTGCTGCTTCATAGACACAGTCATCATTACATGTACAGAAAAGAGTCAAGTTTATCAGAGGTCTACTCTTAAAAGGAAAGACTAAAGATAAATTCCATGTCGGTTCCTTTGTTTTGTTTCTTTGTTTTCTTTTTAAAATTAGAAATAATTACCTATTAACCCAAAGGTGTGTTAATGTCATGGCATGAACAATCGTAAATGTAGATCTATTGAGAATTTTGTGATGCTAAGTAACAGACTTTTCTCAAATCTCTGTGATGCTGAATATTTCTCTTAGAAGGTTTTGTTTAATGTTAGATTGTTCTGAAAGATGTTAGTCCTAATGGGATTTTTTTTAAACTGGGAAAACAAATAAATGCATGTATTACAAGTATAGAAATGGTGAATTGTAAACATACCTAATAGTACTGATTCTATTTTCAAAACTGTTTTGCTGTTAAATCTATACAACATAACATTTCTGCCATACTGTAATTGAGTACTTTTTCCTAAATGACCCTGTTATCACTATTCCAGAATTAGAAGTTGGGCAGATACATGATTGATTCATGTGTCTGCATAGATGCTTCAAGGTATATTCTTCTCTTGGTGAGTAAAAATATTTTTTCTTTGGCATCAATGCATTGAGATATGAATATGCCTGTATCTATTTTTATTGCACATTTCTTATACAGTATCTTCTAGTATGCCAAAATTGGCCTAGATGCAACTTAAAATTAAGGGTTTGTTACATGCTTTCTAACAGAAAGGTTTTCAACGATAATTCATTATGGGTTTGTACTGTGAAAATAGTGAAACTCCCTTTAAGATTTCATCTGTGCTAAATTTAAATTAATATTTTTTCTTTAGCTCACAAATTATCCCAAATCCAGAGAGACTATCAACTCTTTTCACTGTTGTCAAATCCAGCCTAAGGAACAGCCCTATGACACTACAAAATCAGTTGAGGAATAAGGAGTAAGTCTCTTATGTTACACTTCAGAATAAAGGCACTTGGTGAAAGAAATGAACCGAAGTTCATCGTGAATGCAAGGCCTCTGTACTTGACATTGACATTCCTCCACGGAAGGGAAGACCATTGTCAACACCATTGGCATCATTTTTCAAACTGATCTTATGTGGAATATCTTCCACTGCATTGGAGCACTTATTGACTCTGTCAGGTTTTTGTTTTTTAATTCATCAAGCCTTTCAATTCTCAAACACTTGTCAGCATTGAGGTAGAGAGACATACATTTGAAAATACTTTCTTAAGAGATCATGTAACTATATAACTCTGAATTTAAAAATTGAGGAGGAGGGATCATTTCAACCCACTGCCTCATACAAGAAACATGTTTTTAAATCTGTAACGGCTTTAGTGTTAACAGGGTACAAAGTGTTTTTTGTCCTGTATTGTACTTAACTTAAAAGTTTCTCATTGATTGGTGATTGTATTGTATGGAAACAAATCATAAAATGCCTTGTATTGTTTATAATAGACCATATCATGTACTACTTCAGTTTCCATTTTCCAAATTTTTCAGTGATGCATGTTAACAGTTAGGTCCTAAAATTCTGTGGTGCTAATTCTTCCATATCCAATGGTGCTTTTGTGGATGCTAACTGCATACATGCTGAACAAAGCTTGAAGTTTAAAACTTTCCCCCTTCCTCTGTTTATATGAAGTGAAATAAAATAACTTGAATTTGTCTCACAGTATCACTGACAATCTAATAAACTGGTTTATATGTGTGATTAGTTGGATTCTTGATTATTTTTCAGAAAGTGTATTAACTCTACTGAACTTTAATATTAACCAAAAGTTGGTCTTACAATCAATGTATTTCATGATTTTTTTTTCTTCCCCCAAATTTGTACTATCTTTGGGGATTTTAATTTAATTGGCTTGGCTTCTAAAATCACTTTTAGATCAGTTCTGTAAAAACTATACATTCTCAGATCTGGAAATATGCAAACAGCAAAAACCAAAGTTGCACTACTATGGTGCTTTTGTCTAGTCTAGTACTCTAGTAACAAACTGTTAATCATCTAGTTGTGCCTTGACCTAACATTTGCATAGGAGCAAGTACACCTCCAAAACTTTTATTGCAATGCAAATGGCAAGGAAAAGGCTCTTCCTATCTGCTGGTATTTAAAGTAGAAGTTCATGTGTATGAAAATAAGGATAAAAAATAAGGATACAATAAGGATAAAAAAATCAAATTGGACTATTTCAGGACATGGCTTAACAGAAACCCATGCAGCAGTTTTTCCTTAGACTTTTAATTTTAGCACCTGTGCTGCAAATTCCAGAATTAGGACAAGTGATGCTGCTATCTATATTCAGGATCACAGGGGGCTGTTTCTCCTAATTGAGAGATAAATGCAACTTTCAGGCAGTATGCATATTCCTATATTATGACTTTGTCATTTTGCTTAATCCATGAGTAACCTTAAATTTCAAAAGAAAAAAATCAAAACAAATTCATTAAAACTCCACAGGCAATAATCAATGATCTCAAAAAGAAGGTAATAAAACCATCATCCTAATCTAATGAATCTGGTGACTAAAATGACATTCCCATACTATCAGTTGTGTTTTACTATATACAAAGTGTCATACATTTACCAAATCATTTCTAAATTCTAACATCAGTGAATGAAGTATAGAGAATAGAGTCAGTGTGAGCATTGGGCTTGTGTCTATGACTATCAACAAATACACTATCTACTAAATCACACCTTTCCCAAAAATATTTCTACTGTATATTTTTGTGACAAAATTCCATTTTATGAAAACTGGCAAATAGTAAATGTGCTGCAAAATAGTTTCAGGTTTTCTTTAATTTAAAAGAGAAATTAAAGAATTGCCGAATGAGTGTCTTAGAGCTTCTTTATTTCTGTGGTAATGTTTTGCATGTTAATTGACAGGAAATGCAATTCTAATCTAGAAAAGGAGAAAAATTGCTTTTGGGGGAAAAAATCAACCTTAATCTACATGGAAAGATCTCTAATTTTTATCCCCACAATCAACTGGATTTATATATTATTGTTCTCCATAATGTCTGCTCCACCTAAGAAATTATTCTCAAAAAAACTTTTATGCAATTCTTTGGTATAGAATTATTTTTAAAATTCATCAACCTTAAATAAATAAATAAGTACACTTTCTAAGTCTGGTTCATTTATGAAAGCAATGCAATCCCTTACCTTAGTGAAAACATCATTTAAAATGTTTTCAAGTTATAAAATCCTACTTGTCTTTATGATGTTAACAACTTTGCTTGGTAAATTGTATTCTCTATTCCTTCAACAATAATTTCCTTTGGACATCTTAAACTCAAGGTGTTGTATGTAAATCCTCAGAATGAATTTTCAAAAAAGGAGCCAAGTATTTTTCTCCAAGGAACATCTTTTGAATATATATTGTATACTTTAAAAAACCTAATCTTACTCATCTAGGGAGCAAATTCTTCTCATCAGGACTTGCTTTGAGTTTGAAATTAGACAGAAAAAGTAATCTTTGACCTTAATGAAAAAAAAAAAAGGTGGGGGGAGGACAAAAGAGCCAATCTATCATTTACCTCTTTTCAGATTTGTCCTGGTGTTTTCCTGAGTAGGTACAACTGACTTCACACCAAGACTAAAATAATGTTTCTTACCTGTACTTCATCCTTGGGGAAGTGATTGAGACTCCTAGCAAGTAACCAAAAGCTACTATGATTCAATAAGAATAGAGATGAGTGGAGTTCATAATCTGAATAAACCATAAAATGTAGTGAATGTAGCACTACTTGTATTCTCCCAAATTCTGCTGTCTTATTTTGAATGGTAGCCAAAGCTCACAAATAATACCAAGTAGGAATTTTGCCACCCTCAAGGACTAGACAAAAAAACTGGCTCCTAAAGAATAAAAGGACTCTTAAACAGAAAGTTTGCCCTCAGTTTTATGTTTTTGGAAACTCAGTTTTGTTGACTCACTCTGGGTGAAAATAAAAGATACTCCTAGACAATATCATAAAGAAAACATCTTGAGCATCAGATTTCCAGTGGAGAAAACAATTAAGTTACAACAAAAAAGTAAATCCTACTCCTATAGCTTGAAAGGAAGATATGCATAAGAAACAGACTTTTGATTTTATACTTTTAAAATTATTTAGTGATAAACATTTATTTTACAATTTCAAAAATGATTTTTTTAGGAAGGAAATAAATACCAGATAGATCAGAATACCAATGTCATGGGTCAATAGTTCCTATCTTTCTGAAAGGAAAATCTGCTTGTAAGAATAAATATCAGAATTTTGCTTGACATAAAATCAGATAAAAGGAAATGAATAATATTAATGACAGTATCATGTTATATGAACTCCATGATACAAGCCTGCTCGGAAAACAGAAATAATCACATCAGGTCATCATCACTGTCTCCCCAAATCATAGATAGAAACCACTGACAAATCCTTATTTGAATTGTTTTTTCTAAATTCCATAGGACATCATCTTTCAGCATAAAAATATTATTGCTCATGTTATATTAATATCACTTTAGGTTTCTTAATTATATTTAAAATTGTCACCTATCATTAAGCATTCTTTATTCATTTAATAGTACAGATATGACATCATTGTATCATATTAATATTCATAATAATCATTATTAATCATTCACTGTCATCATGACTCATTCACTCATCATTAATGAAAGCTTCACATATGATGCTCTCTGACCATGACCCTTTTTGATAGATTTGGGGAACATCCCAATTCAATAGTAACTAATAGAGGTCAAGCCTTTCCTCCCATACCCTCGGGCAGACTTTGCCAACAGAGCATGGCATCTTCCCAATGGACCAGATACAGCTCTAGCAATCTTTCCCAACTCCTGGCTGCCTCTATTGTTTGGCTAGATGTAGCATACAAAATTGGCCTAACTGGTCTGGTATGCTGCTTTAAATGCCCAGTTCAGGTACAAGCCATCCACAAGACAGATACTGGAATGGGATTAAATATACAAATATACCCAAAAAATGTATTAGAGAAAATGCCAATGAATGGAAAATGAATTGATAGAGGAGCATCAGACAACTGTCAGGTCTGCCCCATGAAGAAGAGGAAACGAAGCTAGGGAAGAATGGAAGGGGAAAGTAATAAGAAGAATAAGAAGTAGAAATAAATAGGTTACTTCTTAGAGTAATAATGATCATTCAAACTGTTGTTCCTGAGAGGTTTGATCTCATGTTAACCAGTTAGGCTGTGATGGCTGAACAAGTCCATAAATACTTGCAATGAGGCAAGGAAGAACCAATAGGCTTATCTGATTGGATCATGTGGGTTCCACATACAGATTCCTCCCACCCTTTCCCCATTGTTTAAGGAAGCATTATCTCCTCCTACTGGCCAAGGTCAGTTATTCCTGCCCATGCAATAGTCTTTTAACTTGATGGTTCCTAAATATATGGAGTCAAATCAGCTGATCTGGACTGTGTCCCTTGGCAAAAGCGGCATTATTTGGGTAACAAAACCCTGCAAAGTCCAGAGCTACAGAGACCAGAAGCACAAACTCCCCCCAGTGGGTCATTAATAGTGATGGCAAGGCCTTGATTCCTAGATTCATGTATTCTTCCTATAGAAGTGCACAGACCTCGAAAGAGGTCACTGGTTTCATACATAGACTGCATCTTGCAGAATGGCAACCCATCCTGTCAGAGTATTGTCTCAAGGAACTGCTTCAGACCTGCCTTTAGAAGATGGTTTCTGCATTCTTAGAAGCTGACTTCTGGATGGTTTTATAGTTATGTGTTGAGTTATTCCATTCACCTTCTTCTCGGTCCTGCTCAGACTTGATCTTGAATGTATTGTTTTCATCTCTTGCCAACCTATGAATGTGCCCATACAATATCGGTGGTTTCGACAGAAACCCAAATAATACTGGGCAGTTCTCTTTTTTTTTTTTTTTTTTTTTTTTTTTAAAGACTAGATCTCACTCTGTTGCCTGGGGTAGTTTCAAATCCATGGACTCAAGTGATTCCTAGCCACAGCCTCCCAAGTAGCTGGGATTACAGGTGCATACCACTGTGCCTGGCTTGGGCAGTTCTTGACCTGTAGACTATCACCATCATCTCTCCCAGGGCTCAGGAAACACTCTGAGAGCTGTTTCTCAAAAGAAGTCTAATTCTCTTCTGATTTGCATGGTCTTATTCCAGAATCCTAGGTACCTGCATTAGGGTTTGCCCAAAGCTCCATCTTTTCCTTTTGTATCTTTTTCCAAAACTAAGGGTCTGCCCAATCCTATGAAGCATCTGGGTTACAGGGCTGCTGGGCCTGCTACAGAGCCTGCCTGCACTGAGCCCCATTCAAAACAGGCAGTTAACTATGTCACAGAGTGTATGGCCAGAGAAATTTTATATCTTGTCTCCTATCATTGTCTCTTGTATGTACACACACAGACACACACACATATCTTGGGGGTGGGGGAGAAAGAGGGACTGATGCATTGAGAGTCCTTTATGTTTTAAAGATGCAAGAGGCACCAATATGCATCTTACTTTGGAAATGATATCTTGGCATGCTCCTGACCTTTCAAGAGCCTAAAAACTTCCCTGAAGTGGCAGAAACTTGAATACTCACAGGGTACCTTCAGGAACTCCCCCATCTCCTTCACCTCTTTACTCCTCCTACTGATCTTACTGATCAATGAGCAATGTTGCTAGCGCAGCAGCCAGGGTCTGTTGGGTAATCCCTTTATACTGAGGGTGACTTGAACATTTCTACTTCATTGACTGTTGTCACTGTTTTTTTTTTTTTTTTTTTTAGACAGCTCAGAATCACCCTTCAGTGCATTTGTCCCTCTCCCTGAGGTTCTTACCAAGGTATAAAATATTAGGTCCTGAGAAAGTTAAATTCCTAAAGTGCCCTTCTGAAATACTTTGGAATTTTAATCTAAGGTATATTGCTCTGTCTCCTACTGGTAAGCCCTAGCTAACTCTTGCAGTTCTTCTCATGTAATGCTTCCTTAATGCTATCTTTCTTAATAATTCCCAGCATGTACCTGTCCAGGTTGCATTGAGACTGAAACTTGATCATCAGACAGAGAGAAGGTGAGGGCAGTTACTGAAGAGAGCACATGTTGCTTACGAGGGAGTGATCTCTACAACATCTTCCAGCGAGGTAGAAGTGCGCATGACAGCCTACTTCAGCAAGTCTAAAGGATTTGGTGGTCATAAGGGTAAAGGGGAGTACCCTATAGAGACAACATACCCATGTGCAGCTATCTACATGTCCTCATCTAGGATTTTAAGGTCCTGGGTTTCTCAACAGGCACCCTGACGTTAGTGTAACAGACTTGTCTTGACTTAGCATTCAAAATTCAGGAAATCTCTGAGATTTGATCTGAATTTCCATCTGTTCAATAATGTCTGCTCTGCCACACTATCAGAGGGAGGAGTCTTTGTTAGCTTCCAGAGAGAGCCCCTGGTGCTCATATTCAGCCTTTAACTCCTTATCAATGACTCCAGAATGCTCTTTATCCCTCTATTGGCATCATTATAACTTAGTAATCAGCAGGCTCTGCTGTCTTTGAGGACATGATTCTCCTGTAACTTTCTATAATTTGAATCACTGCTTCTGCTGCAACATTCCCCTAGTCAGGACATGTCCAAACCTCTTTACCCGTTGGATAGTTAGTAGATCAGTTCCCAATTGCAATCTTTTTTTGCATCATTTTTGGTACTACTTGTCTTAGTCTGAGTCTCATCTAAGAAGCAAAAGCAAAAATAAGTTTAGCTATGTAAGAGTTTTATTGGGCAAATACGGGTAAGGAGCTAGAAAATGGGGTATCTAGGGAAGGGTTGGAAAACCATCAGAACATGCTTATCTGGTCTCTGTGGAAGAGAGAGGGAAGATAGTAGACTGCAGCCTTGGTCTCAGGAAGTTTTCACAAGGTCAACAAGAAGTCTTCCTGTCAGATATACATAGGAGTTCTGTGTCTTTCAAAATGCCCTGCTATACCTGCTTTGAATGAGCAGTGAGTGGGAAGAGTACAACAGAAATGGGTTCCGGTATGAATACAGTCAGAACACAGTAGCTGGTGTCTTTGGTCAATTATCCTCCAGGCAGCACATCTGGGAGGCATATTCTAAAGGCCGCCATACCATCATATAAAGGCATTTGTGATCACAAATAGCACGTTTCAGTCATCGATGAAATGTTAATACTTATCTAGTATGAGAAAGGTAATATTGATCCTTATGCTCAAAATTGAGGAAGAAAGATTAACTTATTTGGAGTCTGAACTGACCACGAGTCACAGACTTGGAGTAATCATCAAATTTCCAGTGAAAATTACTTTAAAGCTTAAAAAGAATCCAGGATATAAATATCTTGTATACACTTATATATACATCTTATATATTGAAACAAAAATACTTCTTAACTATAAGATTGCCTATATAGTACACTTATTAGCAAACTTTGCTACCATATTTTTTAATCATTTAACAATCTTTGATTTTATTTGATCACAAAAGTAATATAATATACACATATTTAGTCAAATAACAACTTACTAATTACAAAGTCAAGATCCTCCCTCCCTAAATTCACTCCTCAGTGATAACTGTTAACAGTTCAGTGACCAGTCTTCCAAATATATTTATATACTTATAATTGTTAAACAAAAATAGTATTTTGCTATATTTAATTGTAGTATGTACAAATTTGTTTTTTCAACTTTGTATCTTTACACATTGTAGGTTTTTTTAAATAACATTAATTGAGTATATCTCACACAACAGGAAATTCACCATTTTGAAAAGTACTTCAGTTACTCTAGTATTTTCAGTTTTTCTTTCCATTGAAATTTTACTAATTTGCCATTTTTTTACAAATATATGTAAGTTTGGGAGTAAAATTTCACACCTCAGTATGTGGGTATGCTTCACTTACCCTCCACCAAAGACTTGCACTTCTACATGATCACTTTAGCCCTCTATTCCTTTCTCCCTGCTCCCACTATAGTTATCACAGAATCGAAGAGTTATTTCGTCACATATTCACTAAGCTATATTGCCATCACCACTATCTAATTTCAAAATTTTCATACTCTGAAAAAAGAAAACCCTGTACCTGTCAACAATCTCATTTCCCTCTTCCCACAGGGTCTGTCAGGCTTTAATCTGCTTTTTGTAACTATAAATTTCCCTATTCTAGTCATTTCACAGAAATGAGATATATGGACTTTGTATCTGGCTTCTTTCACATAACATGTTTCCAAATGAATCCATGTTGTAGCATGGACCAATGTTTTGTTCCTTTTTATGCCTCAGCAATATTCCATTGTATGTGTATAATACATTTTATTTGTCCATGTATTAGTTGAAGTACTTTGGTTATTTCAACTTTTTAGCTATTATGAATCATGCTACTATTATGTACAAGTTTTTTGCAGGAACGTGTATTTTCAGTTCACTAGAAGCAAAATTTCTAGGTTACGTGGTTTTTGTGTTTATTTTTTGAGGAAATGTTTTCCACAGTGGCTCTACCATTTTACAATCCCACCAATAAGCATTCTACTTTTTATACTTAAAATATCTTAGTATATTTCTGTTCATAGAGAATGAGATTGCTTTAACAGTTGTTTAGTGTTTCATTGTATAAGGGCATCAAAATTTATTGAATCACCTAATAATGGATTTTGCATTATTCTCAGTTTCTTAGTGCTTTATTAAACAAATTATATACATATCTGAACAAGTAAAGTTACTCGGTCAAAAAAGATGTGCACTTTATTTTATTGAGACATAAGTGATAGACAATGCACTGTACATATTTCAAAAACACATTTTGACATGTATAGACAATCATGAAACCTTTACTATTATCAAAATAATAAGCATACCTACTATCAGCTAAGTTTTCTCTCTAACATCAATCTTCCTCCTTTCACTGACACTCCAGACAACTACTGACCTGTTTTCCTTCAGTATGGATAAAATTTTCCTTTTTTGGAATCTTATGTTTTTATCTGATTTTTTCTGCTTGGATAATTATTTTGAGATTCATTTAAATTTGTGTTTATCAATAGAACATTCCTTTTCTTTGCTAAATAGTATTCCATTGTATAGTTGTCATAAATTGTTTAACTTGCTGTTTATGGACCTCTGAGTTGTAATTAGTCTTTATTAAAAATAAAACTTCTATGAAAAATTTTTGTTCAAGTACTTCATTTTTCCTTAGCAAATACTAAGACTAAAATGACAGTCAGATGGTAAGTACATGCTCAACTTTTTAAGAAACTGCCAACTGTTCTCCAAAGTGGTTGTTCCACTTTCTATTCTCACCAGTAATTCCTTAACACCCTAAGCAATGCTTTGCCTGATCTGTTTTCCTAGTTTTCATCATTTAAATAAGTACATAAGTTTATTCATGTGACTTTAATTTACATTTCCCTAATGATTAGCTCTTCTGTTTATCTTTTCATATGCTTGTTTCTTATCTACACATCTTCATTGGTGAACTGCCAAATTTTTGTCCATATTTGACCTACCAATTTTTATTGCCTTGTTTGAATTTTAAGATTCCTGTAAGATTCCTTTATCAGATATGTGATTTACATACATTTTCTTCCCTATATGGGTAATCTTTTCATTTTCTTAGCAGTGTCTTTCAAAGAACAGAAACTCAATTTTCATGAAGTTCAATCCATCAGTTTTTCTTTTGAATTGTTATTGAATTGTGCATTAACAAAGAACTGTTCACTTAACTCTAAGTCACAGAAATCTTATCCAATATTTTTTAAGTTGCATGTTTTATATATTAAATAAAAATACATTAAAATGGATGATAATATATCATCCATTTTGAGTAAATTTTTGCATATGGTATAAAATACGTATCAAATTTCATTTTGTTACATTAGCATATCCAATAGTTCTAACACCAGTTCATGCAAAGAACATTTTTTCCCACTGACTTACCCCTGAACCTTTGTTGAAAATTAATTGTCCATTTGTTTATGAGTTTATTTCTGTATTTTATTCTATCCCATTTATATGTGTGCTAGTGCTGCACTGCCATGATTAATAAATCTTGAAATCCAGTAATGTTAGTTCCCCAAATTTCTTATTCTTTGCAAGCCTCTTTCCCACATTTCCTTGTCCTCTTTGTTTTAATACTTTTATTTTCAAGCTTTTGATCATTGATCAAACAGTCAAACTATTATTAGCCACTGTCCATGAGTCTGTATAGCTGAAACCTTTGTCCACTTTCCTTTACACAATGCAACTGAAGTATATTAACTTGATGCTATGCCCACTGGAAAGCTGTTCTTTCACTGCTGGTCTTTAGAACCATATATGGAAAAAAATGTATATAAATCACGTATCTGATAAAGGAATCTAACAAAACTCTAAATGTAGAAAAATCACTAGTTTTATTCGAATCCCTCATATAGTGAAATAACAATTATGTGTTAGTGAAGTGCTTCATGCTGAACACTGTTTTTTTCCAGCAGAAAACACCCTCTCCTACTTATTAAGAAACTAGTGTATCATTTATTTATCACATACTCACCAAGTGCTAGACACTATGTTATTTTCTTTCACATAAGTGACTTCCTTTAATATATTTGTGTTTGTGCATTTATTCATGCATTGCACAACTGGCAACAAGAGAAAAAATATTCTCACAGAGGGATTTATCCTTCCTGACTTGCCTGGCTCCTCTACAAATAGGACAGAGAAAATCAAAGGTTAATGTAATTGGTTTTGATTTCCACAGATGGAGCATTGTTATTTAAATATAATTTCTTTCTTTTTGCTATAGTTCCTGTTTTTAGAAGATGGCTTTGTGGTTGAGCTAAAACTATAAGCATAGCATCAGTCATTGAGATTCTCACTTGCTAATTATACCAGAAAACATTGCACCCTGTATATGGATTTGAAATCACTGGCCACATTCCAACTCTGTGAAAGATAAGGTATAAACAGTAGCATGTCTCACCACTAACTAAATACAACTGTGTGATTTTGCTATGTCAATACTTAAAGTGATATATACTCCTACATGCAAACTTGCTGGGATTTAAAGGAAACTAGGAGATGATTCACACTTTAGAACATGTTCATCCCTTATAAAAGAAAACCAGAGCCCATTGACTGTCAATTCCACATCCTATTTCCCAGCACTAAGCAAACAGGACTTGTCAATCCTGGGTACTTTCTGTCTCTATAGATTTGCCTATTCTGGAGCCTTCATATAAATGGAGTCAAGACTCATTCATGCTGTAGCTCGAATCAGTACTTCATTTATAAAATGGGCTTCTTAAATATTCAAAGTTCAAATAAATTCTTTCTGTCGTATGGTAATGAATAGGTATATCAAAGATAAACATGTAATTTAGTTTCGTACCAAAATACTGTATTTTAGTTATGTCAAGGGACTCTTTATTTGCACATGTTGATAGCTATATAATTTAAGTTGAGAAAATGATAATTAAAGATAAGGGCTACAGTAAGGAGGACATGTTTTATATGTCAAATTTGGTGATATATGTATCTATTTATGAAAATCCATAGCTATTATGGTAAGTTAATAGATTCAATACATTTACAGAGTAAAAATCTGAAGGGCTGAAAAACAATGGGTGCTTGAAAACCTATGAAGAGACTGCTTTTCTCTAATCAAATACTAAACCAAGGTCTGAAAGCTCATTTTAGAGTAAGAATATTCAGTTACCTCATAAATAAAGCAAAGTCCTGGGTTTTCTATTGTGAAAAGGGAACATGAAAAATGTTCCCAAACAGCAATAATATCTTCCAGCAATTCACCCTTAACTTTTCTCAATTTTTCATAGGTTCCTTCTTGGTTCTTTGTTCTTGCCTTCTTTCCCCATCCTTGATCTGCTCCTTTATCATCAGATGCATTTTGCAGAGAAAAAGATAATACAAGTACCTAGGCACAAAATAGGCCTAACTTTTTCATCTCCAGGAACCTAAAGTGACATTAGCATCACTGTGGGCTTTGCTAAGCTTTTCATGGGCAAACTAAACCCTGATTTAGTTTTCAGCAAATCAAGGATGCCAAAATATAAGACAAGATTATTCTGATATTTAATATTTTCAAATATCTCATAATAGTTACCCTGATATAAATTTTGAAATAATTGGACTTCCTTGCACTTGTTTTTAAGTTACACTTGTTTTTATTTTGTTTTGTTTTGTCTTGTTTTTGTGGGAAGAAAACAAATTACAGATAGATATACATGTTATAATACCATAATTACAAAATCATAAATTTTTTTTAAATTTTGAATCATTCCCTGATGACATGTTACAAACCGACCTAAGTCCCTTTAGTATGCACAACACTTCGACTGTTCAAAGAGTTGCCTTGAATGAAGATTAGTACTCTCAAAACCTTGGCACTTGGGTATGAGTCCCTAGGTCATATTCTTTCACACATGCACACTTTGTCTAATCACTCACTGAGAAGGTAAACTCATCACTTAGCACAAAAGAAATTCCTCCTTGTTCAGTTTTTCTTTCTTGATTTCTTTCTCATTCTTTTCATCCTCCTTTCTTTTCCTCTTCTATCTTTCCTAAGAAAGGGTAACAAGCCTAAGGTTATGTTCCTTGGGACACATGCTACAGGAGTAACTCATTCATTTGTTCTTGTTTCTTGTGTTTTTAACAATTATTTACTACTTCTTTTGTTCAGTGAACTGGACAAAGGTCTTAGAAGAACTTGCATTTTTGGGCAGAAAGATAGACAGTAAACAAGCAGGAATACGTCAGGTGATGCCACGTGCTAGAAATGGAAGAAGAATAATCTAGAATATAAAGAAATGCTGAAGGCTACTCTATGCCTTAGCCCTTCAGGAAGGGCCCTCACATATGCTGAATTTAAGCAAAATTCCCACGGAAATGATGAAATGTGTCATTTGGATATCTGAGGGCAGAGCATTCCTTGTTAAGGGAACAGCAATTGCAAAAGCCTTGAGATAAGACTGTTCAAAGACTAGCAAGAAATGGAGTTAATGACAGGGAAATAATACATAAGATCAGAGAATTGATGGGGGTAAGGACCTGATCTTATAGTTGTGAGGACATTTATTCCAAGATGAAAAGCTACTGAGGAGTTTTAGGCATGCCACAAGGGCTGTGTCACCATCACTGTCCAAGCCACGCCGAGATCTGACAGCCAAGGCCATGGGCGTGGCCGTGGGGCCCCTCCATCGGAAGAAGCGGCTAATGCCCAGCTCTACCTGTACCTGGCTAAGGTCTTAGAGCTGAGGAAGAGCGATGTGATTTTGGACAAGGGTGGTAAATCTCATGAAAAACTGGTGAAGCTTTTGGCCTCCACAATTCCCAGGGAGATCTTGGAAAAATTGAAAAAGAAAAGAATAAAAGCAAGAAATGAAAAGTAAAAAAAAAAGTTTCAGGCATGTCAGTGTCACAATTTGACTTCCTTTTAGAGGATCAAGTAAACTACAAAAAGGCAATGCAGAAGCAGAGAAATCTGCTCGGAGTCTTCTACAGTAACAAGAGATTTTTGCAGTCAATAGATAGTGGTGACTTGAACTGGGATAGCTGTGGAGATATTGAGAAGTAAAAATATTTGTACAGAACCTGAGTATTCATAGTCAATAGGATCTGGATAATATGTGGGATACTAGAGAAAACGAGGACCCAATTGTCTGAACAGTTAAGCTTGAAGGAGGGAGAAAAGAGATAATATATAATTAATAATATAAAGCAGCTTTTTTATCATGTATGCAAATATAGCAAAATAGTAACTTTGTACTTGGCATTCCAAATGCTTCTCATACTTTATCTTAGTTCTCAAAAAGCATCTTTTCATCTTTCAAGAATCTCTGTAATTTTTTTAGTTCAAGTATATACATGTAAGACACCAAAGCTATAGGTTGACTTGCCCAAATATGTAAGATATTATTTCTTAGTGTTATTCCAAACTTTTTTCTTTTCATACCTCATGCCCAATTGTAACAACATTATCATTGAAAAATATGTTACCCATGCTGTGAATGCTTACATAAATGCATAGCTATTCTATTTTTAAGCGCTTTAACATGAAAATTGTCTTCAGCATTCTCTTCAAAATGAGATGACTAAGAGGTACAAAATAGTGATAGTAAAGTGCTTTCTAAAGATGGCTATTTAGGAAAAAATTATTTAAATCTGAGGCATTTTTGGCATGTTATTGTTAGGTTTTTAATGATCATTTGCAAATTTAATTTTCTTTTTTAATCAAATTTTATTGTGTATATACATATTTTTTTTACATCATTGTAGTCCCCATAGTTCTCCCACCACCATATCATCTATGAATAGTTCCTAATTTCTCTTGTGTTCACCCCTCCCCCTGGCAAGTTAAATTTTTTCAAGGATCCACTCTTCTGTGGCATGCTTTACATGTATCTTTGAAGTTGACCAACCCTGCTTCACATGCCTGCTATACTATATATTAACTGTGTGATATGAGACATTTCCTTATTTTACAATGAAGACAATAAGAGTGTTAGTTTTATTAGGTCACTGGGGAGTAGATGATGTGCATAATACCTGGCATACTGTAAATTTCATGCACAATAAAAATATCTTCCCTCTACCACCATCACTTTCATTAGCTTAGCAAAGGCTTTTAGTTGGTAAGTCTTAAATTCTTAAATTGTCTCCCTCCCATGTAAAAACCACCATTCATTGCAGTCAATTTATTAAAAAGAATTTGACCTAGTATAGACAATGTGCCCGTTGTCTCTTAGATTTTTCCCCCCACTGCCTTTCAGCAGAATGTTTTAGACATTTTAGAGAAGCAGACAATGGAAAAGAACTTTACTTTTCTTCCAGTCAGTGTTTTCTCTCTGTGAAAATTGCTGACAAAAATAAACACTTAAACAGCAAGGGATGGTACTTGTCATTCAGGGCAGTACCCACTTGTTCTGGGCATTATCAGTCCACTCACTAAAAAACTGGAAACAAGTCAGTGCAAGCCCTAAACGTTTGTGTTCAAGACTTTCTCTCCCTTGGCCTCATCACTAATTGGTAGAAAGTTGTAAGAACAAAACAAATTTATTCATTTTAAAGACAACAACAAAAACACATATTCAAGCTTGAATTTCTTCTCATTTTTATTTGAAAGGATTTCGAACAAACTCATATTTTCTGTGAAGGTAAAGCAACTTTATTTTACCCTTTTACTAATATATTCTTTGAATATCTTATACAGAATCCAAATGTCACTCTTTGTGTGTTTTATCTTATAAACAATGTTCCATGTAAGGGAGACAAAATACAGACCTTTCTTTATGAAGATCACTTTAATCCCAGCATCATTACCTGAACCAGAAAACTTTCAAACTTTCAAGATCATAGAGGTAAGGATGAATGTTATTCTTGCAGAAGTCTTAGCTTAAGGCTTTATTCCTTACTTCTTTTCATCTTTTCCCCAAAAGCAAAATCCAACTGCCAATTTCTCACTTGAAACGTGTTCATTCACAGTATTTTCAGGATAAGTTTATTGATTTTTTACAACTCTTTATTTTTTACTGCTTTATTACTGAAAACTACCATGTAACTATTTATTACATAAAAATAATATTGCTCAGTGGCTTCTTATTTTTTAACAAAACATATGTACAACGTATACAGGTACCACGGGCAAAAGTAGCCTGCAGCTCCACGGTCAAAAATAGCAAGACCTAGACTCAAAAAAAAAAAAAAAAAAAAAAAAAAAAAAAAAAAAAAAAAAAAAAAAAAAAAAAAAAAGAAGAAGAAGAAGAAGAAGAAGAGGCTTGTCTAATGGCAGTGGCCCCACAACAAAGCCCCAAGGGAGGAGACCTACCATCAGCTGTTGAATGTCCCTTCGAGAATCTGCTCTTCCAAAATATAAGGCGGAGCCATGCCCCCAAAGCCAAAGACCTGAAGCATGACTGAAGGAGCAACAAAACGTGGCACAAACTGCAGAGAAGAGACCCACCAAGACCAAAGGTGCTCCAAAAGCAGTACAGGAATGATAAACAGCACGTTCTACCAACTCCGGGGAAATCGCACCCTCATCAAGGAGGAGGAAATGGATCAAAGGAAAAGAAAAAAAAAGACTAAAGGACTAAACAAGAACAAACAGCAAAAAGAAAGGAGGCAAAGAGACCAGGGGAGATGGGGGGGGATTATTCCCATGGGGATTAGCAGTTATACAATCATATATTGTAAAATATGCAAAAATAAAGATTTTTTTTAATTTTTTTAAAAAAAAGTGAATTCTGAGGAGTCACTCCATGTGAGCACTTGTGAGCAGAGAATACAACCTTGCAAATTATGAATCTGCAAAGGAAAAATAATAACTTGTTAAAGACAAATCCAAGATGGTCAATTAGGGTATATATCATGTCTATTCACATTCCATCGAGCAGAATTCAATCACTTGGCCACAGTTAATTACAAAGGAGTTTGGGAACTGTTATCTAGTTGTGTACCTGAGAGGAAGAGAAGGTAGATTAAAGAGGAGTTAGTCGATCTTTCTCATAATAAGTCACTAAAATTTTCTACTCTACTATCTTTATGTCCCTTCTATCATTTCCATGTCAGGTAATTTTCTATGTATTTATTAGTTTTATTTATTGTCTGTCTCTGTCTACTATAGTGGCTATAATTATTATAATGTAACACTAGAGATAATGCATACCTCCAAAGAAAATACCACTGGTTCTGGTATTCTCCAAAGTCTGCAACATATTACGCACATCTGGGTTCAATACAATAACTTGAATGTCACAAGACTTACAAATAGAATAACAAACAAAAAAAGGGCAAATTTAATTGTTATTCTTAATTGTCTTATATCATTGGTTCCTTCCATGGTCCAAAGTTAAAATTTGAACATAATTACACTCATATTATACTCATTTTTAATAAGAATTCTTGGTTGGAACCATTATCATTTCTTCAGTATAGTCTATCAAAATATGTCTGAAGGGCTGAATATCATAAATCCTGAAGTCATAATAATTCAATATTTAGAAGAAAATTTTCTGCACAGGGAATATAAATTTTTAGTGACCATGTAGCTTGCCATGAGACCAAGTCAAATCTTTAACTACTTTGGGAAATCGAGAAGATTCTTAACCTGAATGGATTCATTTTGGAATCCTTATTTCCACTAGATTACACACTTAAAATGGTTGAAACTGTAAGCCTAGTAATCTGCAGAGAATTGAGGTTACAAAAGAAAGCAAGAAAAGTGAGGAGGGAACACAGTGTAGGACTATGGTTGCCGTGGGTGGGTATGTTGTGGTAATATACACTGAAGGTTGTGATCCTATACCTCTGAAGCGTATATGGTGCTATAAACCAATATTACTTCAATTTCAAAAATGGTGAAAATTGTAAATGTGTTATTTTGTATCTATTACCACGATGAAAAAAGCTAAACATATGTAAAATACACAGATCCAATTGAACAATGAAAAATCACTGATCAATAAAAGGTTCTATTTGTCAGCACTCTTTGGTTCTCAAGAGCAAGCAAGGCAACTCAAATTTGTTTCTGAAAAAAATAGCATATTGGTTCATGTAATAGAAAAATCAAGGAGAATTTTTTTTTCCAGTAATGACTAGATTCAAATATTCAATGTCATCACGATTTCTGTCTCCATCTATTGGCTGTGTGGTCATATATGTTAGTTGCATTCTCAGGCTGTCCCATCCAGATGATGGCAAAAATTTCCTTCTCAGGCAGGTTCTCCCCAGATGTTGGTAAAAGTAGCTAGTTGCAATTTCAGACTTATGTTCTATCACCTTAGCAACCACAGCAGAAAGAGAATGACTCTGAGTAGTTCCAATAAAAATCCTCGAGCTAATTTCATTACTGGTTTGGATCAGGGCCAATCCCTAAGTCTAGGGGCATGGAATGATCTAATTACTCTTGAACATGTTCTCACCTTTGAACAGGGGAATAAAGTCAATTCAATCTAAACCACATGAACTGAGAGTGAAGGAGGAGTAGTGAAGTAGTGAAGGAATCTGAGTCCTGCTCCCCAAATGAAAGGGGAAGGGACATTAAGCAAGCAAAAACAAGATAGATTCCAGTAAGGCTGATTGATAAATGTTTGCCAAAAATCGGAGTCATTAGAGATCAAACATTAGAAACTAAACTTCCTAAATTTATTTGATAATATTCCATGAAGATGAGGCCTGCTTGCTTGCTAAGTTTTTTGACCCTGCATCTTTCCATACAGATTATTATTTTGGCGAAGACTCTTGAAAGACTAATATACTTTTATAATTTCCATTTATATCTGTTTTCTGAAATGATCTTTTAAAAAAATTATACCTCCCCTTCTTTACTCCTTCCCTTTCCCCCAAAAAGTAATCAAAGGAATAGGCTACCAAATGTTACTAAAATGAGAACAGTTAACATGAGAGTTATAGATTGAATCTCTGTTTTTGGTTTCATATTTTGTCACCTCCTCAGACATTTTCTATGGGTGAAAGAGGACACCAACTTTTACTGACTAAAATCATGTGATTATATTATCTTGTCTTTTCTTGTAGCGGTAGCATCAACTCTCAACTTTGGAAGCTTTTAGGAACTTTGGAAGTTCCTAAATATGTCCTGAAAATGCAGAACAACAAACACATTTTACGTTCATTTGTATTTGTCCTTGAATTATCATTGAACACACACACCACACACACATACACACAAACACACATTCACTTCTTCTTAATGTCTGACCATAACCGGAAAGCACACAGATGACCAAAAAGAGAGTCATGTGACAGTAAGCGTGGCCACTAACCTTGCAGTAAACAGAAATATAACTTTTATCTTCCCTACCACCCCAAATTATTTAATTTCCCTTCCCCCACAAAACTTTCTGGAAATATAAGCATATGATTTAAGGAGTGGAAAAAATAAGAGAACTGAGTGGAAATAGTAGAAATGTCTTGATAGCCTCCTTACTAAATTGACAATCTTGTTATCGTTATTTCACTGGGCCAAACAATTAGTCAGGAAGTAGGAGGTTAACTCTTAAGAAGCGTATTGAAATTACATGAATGCTATCTGGGATACATTTCTCACTGACCATCTACTAGTCAAAGGGGGGAAAAATCACTAGACTCACTTTGAAAATAAAAGAGAGCTTGAGATTTCATTATCACATTATATCAGCAAACTTAAACAAAAATCTTCAGGAAAGGAGAGAACTAGCTGGAACAGGGGAGGAAAGTCTCAGATGAACTTACAACTACTGAAGATAATTTTAAAACAGAATCAGATTGAAAAATAAAAAAAATCAGGCAAAGAGGTATGTATGCAAATAACAATGGAAGAAGATATAGAGATGGGAAAAGCAGACTGGAGAATCACATCCTCTGTCAAACCAAATTAAATAGAATATATTAAGGTAACTCAATATTTTTTTCTGTCTCAAGGGTACAAATGTATCTCCATCTCCTGTAATATTATATCAATTTGAAGTAAGTCTAAACTACCTTAGGAAATTCATGGGAAGGAGAAGGCCTGATTTTGTGTCAAACTATTTTGCTAGTAGCTTTGTCACAGAGTTGGTAATATGTTTATTCAAAGACAGATGACTGTCTGAAATAGCCCATGCTATTATTGTATGCTTAGTGCCAGGCATCTACAGTATAGCTTCCCAGAAATCCTCTGTCTGGGGTTTTCTCTGACCATGTTCAGTCAAGGCTTACAGGAGGCAGAAGCACCACTGGAATAACCTTCAAATTAAGAGAGGCAGGAGTTGATGAATAAAAAAGCCAACCCCTTGCTCTTGGGTGAAATAATTCTGAGGTGGTCATATAGTCTTTTAAAGGATCCCTTGAGGATAAAGTGGTTACCTACAACTGTAACCTGTTCATTAAGGAACTCTCTCCTTTTCCTTTTTTAAATTGAAATAACGTTGGTTAACAATACTATGTTTCTAGATTATAGCTTCACCTGAACAGGTTCCTCCCAAACCTTCAACAGCCCCTCCCCCTCTCCCTCTGGTAGCCACCATTTCTTGTCAGAATTTAAGAGTTTGTTTCAATTTTGTTTATTCATTTGCTTTATTTCTTTATATTCCATATATGACTGAAATCATGTTTCTTTTATATTTCTCTTTCTGATTTAATTCTCTTAGAGTAATTTCCCTCAAGTACCATCCATGTTGTTTCAAATAGAGTTGATTTTTTTTTGTTGTTGTTGAGACTAGGTCTTAACTATTTTTGCCCATGGAATCGCAGACATGTCCCGGGGTACCACAGACTCAAGCGATACCCAGCCTCAGTTTCCCAAGTAGCTGGGATTACAGGAGTGCACCACCACGCCCAGCTATTTTTTGGAACTAGGTCTCTCTATGTTGCCCCAAGCGGGACTTGAACCGCGATCCCTGGCCCCAGCCGCTTCATAGGCTGAATCTTACAGGCATGAGCCACCGTGCCTGGCTTAAGAGTTCTTTTTTTTTTTTTTTTTTTTTTTTTTTTTTTTTTTTTTTTTGAGACTAGGTCTCGCTATTTTTGCCCGTGGGATCGCAGGCTCTCATTGCCCGGGGTACCACGGACTCAAGCCACCCCAGCCTCAGCTTCCCAGGTAGCTGGGATTACAGGCGCATGCCACCACGCCCAGCTATTTTTTTTTGGAACTAGGTCTCCCTACGGGCCCCAGGTGGGACTCGAACCGCGATCCCTAGCCCTGGCCGCTTCATAGGCTGAAGCTTACAAGCACGAGCCACCGTGCCCGGCAAGAGTTGATCTTTTTAAAAATAATAGAGTAATATCCCATTGTGCATATATAACATGTTTCATTATTCATTCATCCATAGATGGGTACTTGTTTCCATGTCTTGGTTATTGTCAATAACAATACAGTGAACATAAGTTTTCATGTATTGAGAAGCTCTTTTTCTTTTGATTACACATATTTTTTACATCGTTGTGTACCCCAAAGTTATCCCACCACCACATCATCATCTTAACCTCTTGTGTTCATCTCTTCCCCAATTTCATCTTCCCTCCTCCTTCTTTGCTGTATGCTTTAGTTCTGCTGCCAGTATTTTAGTCTTAACTTTTCCTTGTCCAGATTCCTTCCAGCTCAAGGAGCTCTTTTTTTTAACTAATTTATTTTTATTTTTTCTTATTTTTTGCTTACATAGCTTGTGTTTGTAGGCATGGTCCTCCCCCTTGTTCTCTCCTCTCCTTCCCCTGGACCCCCCTCTGGTCACTCCAGTTCCCTTCTCATCATTAGTTTGTTGGTTGATGATTGCCCCATTGGTCTCTTTGTCTTCTTTCTGAAACACTGTCTTCCTGGGTGAAGTCCCGCATTCCTGGGGGACCAAGCTGATCAGATATCCATGACTAACCTTAGAGCAGGTGGCCCTTCTGAGCATGTCAGCAAATTTCCTGTTGGTCTGGTGTGTGGAGTAGCTCTCCCCATTACATAGCCCTGGTAACTGGATTTGGGAAAACAATTCCCAGCCATCGGCCATGGGGGAGTTTCCCAGTGGGGAACCTCAGCTGGTGGTTTAACTCAGTCGTTGGTTGGTCTAACTCATTCCTCTCTTTCAGTTCACAGGTCTCTGTGGGCCACTGACACTTCTTTGTGGCTTTGCTCCCCCATTGAGATGGAGAAGCTCCTTGCTCACACATTGAAATTGTCTCTGGGTGGGGAGTTCTGGTGCCCCAGCACTAGAAATGTTGTCAATGTTCTTCCCTCTTGTACACAACCATGTTGTATCCTAGAGTCCCAACATGCTCTTTTTGGGCAGATGATAGGTATGTTCAGGACCTTTATTTTTCTATCTCTTCCAGTGTATCTGTATCTGGGTTGTTGTTTTTCTCATTCAAGCTGAGGGGTGGCTCAGTGGAAGTAAACCAGAGAGGTACCCCCCCCACCTGCACCCTGGTAGTTTTCCAGCCCCCCTCCCCATCCAGGAAGAGGCAGGGGCAGAGCCCCGGGCCACATGGAGGTACCCACTTTGTCCCAGCTACCCCAGGATGGCAGCAGCTACCTGCTCCCCCGTGAACCCTCTGTTCAAGAGAGCACACCTACCCAAGGGCTCCCCTTCAGGCTGTGGAACCTGAAGAGGGTGTGGCCACTCCCACCCAAACCCAGAGACAGAAGAGGCAGCTCAAGGAGTTCTTTCTTGAGTGTCTTCTCTCCCTTCTCATGTTTCCCCACTTTGTCAACATGTTTCTTAGAACACCTTTTGAACAAACTGCTTGCTTGCGAATTCTTCAAGTTGCCTGTTGAGAGGCTCAAAAACTGAGATAAATTTCTAGTAACATATTAAGGATATGGTTTCTATAACCTTATAATTTCTCTGACCTTATAATTCTCTTCACAGAATATTCTGTGATTCCTAGACTCTAGAGTTATCAGCCAGGGAGAAAATGTGGTTTAGAGGCCCATGAGACAAATTTTGTTATTTAGCAAAATGAATAAAGACTGAATAATAATCAGATTAAGTTGCTTATAAAGCCAAAGTAAAATATTCATCTATTAAAATTTTTTGAGAAATTTGAAAGGCAAGCAGTGTTGAACCAATTATTTTAAACTCATTTCCAAAAGATTTGTATTAATACTAGTAGTAATTCCTTATATTGATCCAACCTATTCTTACCCAAACCACTTAACACTTCAGAGCTTAATTTCTCTTACTTGTGAAAAAAAGATAATCATGCTCACCAGCCCCTTCACAAGGACACTGTGAGGATTAATGAGTTAATGCTGGGGAAGCACTTTACTGCCTTGGATGAATATTGCTCTATAAATGCAAATTATGGTATTACAGTGAGGTTTAAATGTACAAATGCAATGACTTTTAGATCCTAGATTCTTTTATAACACCAAGAAGTAATTGTAATCTGAACATAACTTCTTCAATGTTTGTCAAAGAGCAAAAGCAATCAGTGTGAAGGGCAACCAGGGTATTCCCAGTGCTTTTCCCCCGTATCTTCACCTTGTCTCCTATCACTGGCTATATGTATGCTCTCTCTCCTCCATCACCTCCTGTGCTACCAGGTGTTCCCATCATTCCTGGAGCTCTTTGAGGTTTATTTAAATGAAGTACTTGCTTCCATTAAAAGAAAATTCATTCTATAAATATACTGTTTCAGTATTTACAAAAGTCTTCTTTTCTCCTCATTCTTCTCTTGAGTCTAACTACATGGGTTTTAGACAGTATTCAAAGAGGAGTAAAATCCTGATTAAATTACTCCCACTTTAAAAGTGGCATTGATATCGGGTCGAAGCACGAGGCAAAAGCCTCCAAATTGCAAACCCCAAGGTCCGTTTCACCTGCGCCTAGCAGTTGCCACTCCAAAATACCAATTAACAACAGGGTTTTATTAACAAGGGAGCTGAACAGGGAGAACAAAACGTCGTGAAAGCCGCACGTGGCAGTTATCTTACCCCAGTCACCATTCTCAGACCCAAAGGT